>JALIGW010000001.1:229420933-229528433 GCA_023053685.1 Diadophis punctatus similis | reverse complement strand
ATGTATGTTTGTTCATATTATGTATGTATGTTCGCTGCCTTGAGTTGTTGTTGTTGTTGTTGTTATTGTTATTGTTGTTGTTAATAATAATAATAATAATAATAATAATAATAATAATAATAATAATAATAATAATAATAATAATAATAATAATAATAATAATAATAATAATAATAATAATAATAATAATAATAATTGGGATATAAATAAATTAAACAAGATGGCAGAACAGAGGAATAACAGGAATAATAACACTTTTAAAGAGAAGCATACAAAAGCTATCCCATTCCATCAAAGACATCTCTGGAAGATATATAGTTGCATCAGGTCCATGCCAACCTACTTCTTCTCCTAAATGCTAGGATACAAACAATTTTCTGTGGCTTCTGATGTTACCCAGAGTCCCCAAATATTAGGCAGAGACAGGCCTTGGAAAGGAAGAAATAACCACATTGGGTAGTCCAATCCATAATAACATTGAGAGATGTAACAGAACCCTCTATTTCACTGGATGTTCACTATAAAGCATATTTGAATTGATTTATGGCTTCTGTAAAATTCAAAACCATTTTAGCGATAAATGGCCTATTTTTCTCCAAAGGCCAAGATCTTTTTCTCCAAAGGCCAAGATGTGACGATTTTTTAGATCGTCAATTCAACCAAATAATATTTTTCATCTTTTCTCTTTTCCCCTTCTTAAAAAAAGTATGTTTAGTCAGAAGAAGATCCCACTCACTCACTACTAGCATAAAGTGACCAGATTTATTTATTTTTAAGCGGGACGGGGGGGGGCGCCTGGGCGCCGCCATTTGTTTTGCCCTCTGCGCATGCGCAGAACGCTGCGCATGCGCAGAGGGCAAAACAGCAAATGTCGGCGTCCAGGGGGGGGGAGGCGGGAGGGCGCTTGGATGCTTAGAGCTCACGACAGGTAAGCTGCCAGCTGCCTCCTTTCCCCGTCTCCTGCCTCCCTTTCGTTGCTTGCCAGCCCGGCCGAAGGGGAGGCGGGAGGCGAGGAAAGGCCTCCCAAAGGGGAGGCGGGCTCCCGAAGGGCTGCCGGCTCCCGAAGGGGAGGCGGGAGGCGAGGAAAGGCCTCCCGCCTCCCCTTCGGGAGCCGGCAGCCCTTCGGGAGCCCGCCTCCCCTTCGAGAGGCCTTTCCTCGCCTCCCGCCTCCCCTTCGGCCGGGCTGGCAAGCATAAGGTGACCAGACGTCCCGCTTTTGGCGGGACAGACACGCTTTTCAAGCGTGTGTCCCGCGTCCCGCATTCTTTTCAAAAAGTCCCGCTTTTTTTGAAAAGAATGCGGAAACAGCGGGACGTCTGGTCACCTTAGAGGGGAAGCAAAGGAGGCAGCCGGCAGCTTACCTGCTCCAGGCATCCAAGCCCCACGGTCTCCCGGTCGCCCGCCCGGCCCCAGGGCAACGGCGGCAGCGAGGCAACGGGGGAAGAAAGGGGAGGGGGACGAGGAAGGGCTGTTTTCGCTGCCGGAGGGGCCGCTCGTGAGCTCAAAGCGGCGACGGCTCCTCGTCCCTCACCCCTCCCAACAGCAGCGGCGCCTCCGAGGGCGGGGCTAGGGATGGGGCGGGGGAAGGAGAGGAGGAGCAGCCTCCCTTCCCCCTCCCCCCCGCAGGCAGCCGCCTCGATGGAATTCCACCCGACTTGCTTCCAGTACCTCTCTTTTGCTTCCCCTCTAAGGTGACCAGACGTCCCGCTGTTTCCGCATTCTTTTCAAAAAAAGCGGGACTTTTTGAAAAGAATGCGGGATGCGGGACACACGCTTGAAAAGCGTGTCTGTCCCGCCAAAAGCGGGACGTCTGGTCACCTTATACTAGCATGCTCCAAGATAAATGGGGTTGGGGTTGAAGCATTAAAGACTTCTTCTTTGTAGTCTGGAATGTATATCGTGACATGTGGAATCAGGATAATAAGGCAAATTTGTAGTCTAGAGAATTACCAAATTTGCTAAAGCACTTCAGGAAACAATGCATTTTTTCTTATTTCAATCTGCACCATAGGATGATGAGTTTATGCTAAAGGTAGATAATGTGAACTGATATACAATTTCTGTCTGAAACTGCTTGCCATTTGTTATGCTTATATGACTTGTAGCAGTAAAATTCCAATAAAAATATAGTTCAAAGTGGGCAATTTATCTTACCTTCAGCATTTTGTCAGAGTTCTCACCGAATATTGCTATACCGGGCTCTTCAATTCTTCATTCTTTGTAGCTCAGACTACAAATTTCCCTTATTCTCCTGATAAATTACTCCACAAATAGACTCTCCAAATATATTTTATTGCTTGTATCAGTTCTATTTTGTTTAACTGTGGGTATACATCACTGGGTGTTTAAAATTAGGTGTTTAGCCCTTTAGGAAACTGTCAGAGAAATTTGGCAGAAAATAACATTTTAAACTTCTGAATATTTATGTATTTTCAGAATATGATTGTGAAAAAAAATAGCCAGTTCACATTACTCAAAATGCCAAAATGAACCTTCTAAATTATAAGGAAATCAATATTTTGCAGTACTTCAACTAATCTTTCATTTAGTGTGCCATCCGAACCCATAGACACAGTTTCATTTTCATAACGAATACCGTCTTTATTTTGGAATACAAAGCACTATGCTTGTATTCCTCTGTGAAATGAGGACTTGTGTAAGGACATAAAGCTATTCTAATGCAGTTTCATTATTCAATAACAAAACAAATTATATTAGCATGTTTCAGTGATATACACATGTATCTGAACTAGCTCTAGTGCTCCAGCATTCAAGATTTCTGATGTGTTACTGACTAAGTTCAACTTGTTTTCAGAGATGTCAATATCAAGCTTGTAACTATGAAGAGACATTTCCGTATATTTGTTCTGCTCTGGGTTCCTATGCCCGTGAATGTGCTTTAAAGGGAATATTTCTTTGGAACTGGCGCAATACAGTCGACAACTGCAGTAAGTAGCCTTCAGATTAGTTTAAACTACAAGAATTCCTCACTTCACTAAATAGGTTTAATATAGAGTACTAAATATACAGGTAGTCCTTGACTTACGACCACAATTGAGCCCTGAATTTATGTTGGTAAGTGAAAAATTTGTTAAAAGAGTTATGCTCCATTTTACAACTTTTCTTGCCACATTTGTTAAGTTGTTAAATTAGTAGCGGCTTCCCCATTGACTTTACTTGTCAGAAAGTCACAAAAGATGATTGCATGACCATCCCCACCCCCAGAACACTACAACCATCATAAATATGAACTAGTTATCAAGCATCCAAATGTAAATCATGTGACTATAGGAATGTTGCAATGGTCATAAGTGTGAAAAATGGTCATAAGTCACTTTTTTCAGTGCCGTTGTAACTTTGAATGGTCACTAAATGAACTGTTGTAAGTTGAAGGCTACCTGTAGTTGATCTAGTCTTGATAAGCTAACTAGTAATGGATCTTGCAATTCTCCTCATATAATGAAGACTCATATTTGTTGTTCTCATATTATCATGTCCACATTGAGCAGATATTTGAGAAAGCTACTGTCAGGATTCAAGGGTTCTCTGATGCTCCAATTCCTTTTCCAGCAGAGGTCTAGCTAGGTTCACACCATGAATGAGCTTGTTACACATAGTGTGCTAACACATTATGTAACTCGTTTCACTTGTAGTACAAACCCAGAAAACTGGAGCTTATTTAGTAAGCTGTAATTAAATAACAATCTGAGCACGGTGTAACGGGGAGGTGTTGGGTCACTGAATTTCCAAATACATAACTACTGATTTCTTGTGTAAAGAGAAACAGGGTCATTGCAATTTTCTGACCATCCAAAAGCTAATTATGCTGTTTGTGTTTGCAGCTGTGTCTTGTACTGGAAATCAGACATTCAGCTACAATGCAGAAGCTTGCGACCGGACATGCCTGTCCCTCTCCAGCAGAGAAATTGAATGTCATCCCACTGATGTGCCTATTGATGGTTGCAATTGCCCAAAAGGAACCTACCTGAACCACAAAAATGAGTGTGTCCAGAAATCTCAGTGTCCCTGCTACCTGAAAGGCAGAAAGATCATTCTGGCAGATCAATACACCGTAATCGATGGAGCTACGTGGTAAGCCTCTGTTGACATCTTCCTGTTAACATTTTTCCACATCAGTTGAAACATGGTTGTTGAACACTAAACTGGTTCAAGAGGAAAATTATATAGCTTCTCCTAAATGATTCAAGCTCAGACTTTGTGTAAAAATTCTTGAGTCTAACTATCTGTAAGAGCATTTTAATATACCTTTTCTTTTCTAGCTACTGCATTAATGGAAATCTGACTTGTATCGGCAAACCAACAAACCTCTTAGGTATGGATCACATTTTCTTTCCCAGACTATCCTTTTCCCCTACATGACAGAAATATCACATTATGCTTGTCTTATTTCCCTTTGCAGAAATCTGCAGCACCCCAAAAAAGTACATTTCATGTTCAGCCTCCTCAGGAAGCAAATATGGAGCTGCTTGTGCACCAACGTGTCAAATGCTGGCCACTGGAACGGGCTGTGTGAGTCAATACATTTGTAATACTTAAGAGCTATCAAAAGCATGTGAAGAGATTGCTGTAGCTGTATGATGGGGAGACTAGTTGCACTAATTCTATGATGAAATGTCCTTCTGAAATGTTACCTCTTTACAAGCCAGACTAAAGCTTGGCCCATGAAATGAAATGCATATTCTTGGAATATTGATAGTCTCATGCAAAAGAAAATGATCATAAATACAAAATAGCAGCAGTATTTCCCAATTATCTAAATAATCAAGGGAGAGAGCAGGATTATCAGTTCTAGTCATCACTGTATTGGGACTGAAGTTGAGTCCACAGTCCAGTTAGTTCCTTATGGGTTATATTATTCTGATGCTGCACCAAATTAAACAGACAAAAACCTTCCTGCAATGGGTTAATATCAAAGAGGCTGTGGGTGATGAGAGCTATTTCACCTCAGAAGACTATAACTCTATGCTCACAAGTGAAGGAAATGAGAAATGCTCTGCCCATTTCCCATCCTATCAGCTTTACACTGCAGCAGAAAAAGAGTAAACCTACAGCATGATAGCCAGCCAGTTTATACATACATACATACATACATTTATTGAATAGCCCGAAGGCCTTTTCAAAAAAAAAGAAACAGAACAAACAGGTACAGAAACAACCGTACAAAAATATATATGATACATAACATCAAAATTCAACGATATCAAAATTCAATAACTAAATTTCTAAAACTAGATAACCCAAATAAAATATCTCGTCTCTAACTCAGCTCATCTTTCTTACAATCAATAAAATTCTTTTCAATCAATGTAGCTGGCTCGTATTGCTGTCATCCTATTAAGATAGCGAGTGATAGCCCTTACCAGGGGAGGAGAGTCTGCCTTCAATAGAAATGTTAATTTATGCCTTACATTCCAGTGGGAAAATTTATTTATAATTGGGGACAGATATTGTTTTCTTACTTCCTCGTACATCCTACATTCAAATATTATATGCGCCGTATCCTCGACAGTGTTTGCCCCACATATACATGTTCTTTCGTCATACGGGATTTTCCGATACTGGCCGAATTTAACGTTAGTATCTAAAAGTTCAAATCTAAACTTGACAAATAATTCTCTCTCCACTGATGGCATTTCTAGGAGTAAATATTTTTCCAGGGTAAAAGTTGTTTTAACTGCTGTCAGAAGCTTAAGGGAATGATTAGTTGAAAAAGTTGCCATGTCCATTTGCCCATGTATATCTTTAATCCGTTGTTTAACTTGCTTCAGTGTGTCGCGCAATGGAAACCCTATGCCATATCGATTCAATATATCTGACAACCGAATTAACAAAAAATACCTTTGGGGGTTTAAGATCTGCTGTTCCTCTAGGCAGATTTTAGGAAGTCTACTGGCTTCCAGAGCCAGTTTATATATTTCATGAATTTGGAGGTTGCAATTCTAGATCCCTTTTGCTGGGAGCAAGGTCCACTAACTTCAGTGGGTCGCACAACTAAGCATGATCGTACTGTAAATCACATTCCTCCAGTCTCAATATGTGCTCTCATTTTAGACTTAAGTTTGGGGTCTATTCATCTTCATAGTTCCAAAGCCACAATCTGATATGAAGTTTAAAATGTTAGATTAGCCCAGGGAGACCCAGTTTCCAGTACACCCTCAGCCACAGAAGTTCACTAGGTGACTTTGGGCCAGTCATTCCCTTTTGGGTCTACCTTCCTCACTGGATAGTGGAAGGGGAAAATGGGAAGAGGAAGCACTTCATTGCCTTGAGCTCTTGCAAAAGGCAGAATGGAAATCTAAGTAATAAGATAAACAATAAGTAACAAACAGACTAAAACATATGGATGCAGATGCTCTTTATAGGTTAACACAATGATTTGAAATTCATACAAGAATGTGGCCCAATGGTCCAACTACATGAAAGAGCTATTGTCAAGCAATTGCTAAAAAAAGCACATCTGGACCTATACTTTTCTATGGGAAAGATGAGGAGAAGTGGAATCATATGTTCATCCACTGTATACCATCATGTATATTCTCCCTGACACATGGATGTTTGTCATAAATCACCATCTCTTTTGCAGCTGGGGTAATATATAAAGAATATTACTGAAAATATTATTATTTTCACTGATAATCAATTGTTACAGTGACACATGGTATCAAGCAATTTTTGCATTTGACAAAGTTTATGAGGACTGTTGAGTTGATTCACAGCTTTAAAATTAAGTTTCTATTGGGAAAGGCTGCAAGAATATGAACACATCCTTATAAAAATCTTAAACATTTGGAAAACCAATCACTGTTTAAAACTTTAATTTCATAAAATCTAGTATTTTGTTATTGTGTTTTCTGAGACTACACCAACTCACCACATGTTTATAATAATGCTATTTATAGTTGTCATTTAACAGCGTAAAGCAATCGTGGAGAAGTTGATTGAACTTAGTATATTTTTAAAAAAGTATTCAGTAGTTCAGTAAAGCTAGGTGCATCTGTGCTTCAGGTACCCTTAGTTTTCCTTATGATGTTTTTAGTACATGACAGAGTCTATATGCCTGATCTTTTCCAGATTCCTACCAAATGTGAATCTGGATGTGTTTGTTCACCTGGACTATATGAAAAGCTAGATGGTACATGTGTGTCACCTGAGGAGTGTCCTTGTGAATATGGTGGCATTTCATATGAAAAAGGAGAAGAAATTAACACTGGGTGTCATACATGGTAAGGTTTCTCATTCCAATCATTTGCATCCTTGGCCAAATTTCGATTCAATTAATAATTCGTATGCCTAGGAAATGTCACATCTCTGTTTCTATACAGTTCATTACACTCCAGCTAGTGAAGCATCGCTAATCGAATATGTGAATTTAGAAAATAAAATTAGTGTCATATGAAAACACCAAGGGAATTGTTTTCACAAAGCAGCATGCAAACTCTTTATCCATTTCAAATCTTTCTAACAAATACTTTATGTCTTATCAGTACCTGCACAAGAGGAAAATGGAAGTGCATTCAGAATTCCATGTGCTCTTCAACATGTAGTCTCTACGGGGAAGGTCATATCACCTCCTTTGATGGACAGCACTTTGCATTTGATGGCAACTGTGAATACATATTAGCTATGGTATTTTCTCTTTTAATGTACCTTGCACACCTGTGGATAATGTCCTTAGAACATGGTCATTACTGTAGGTATGCTCAAACTAATAAAATAATTCAAGCCCTGTGGTCTGGAGTAAGCCCAGGTAGTCCTTGAGTTATAACCATTCATTTAGTGACCATTCAAAGTTCCAACAGCACTGAAAAAAAGTGACTTACAACCAGTCCTTGCACTTAAAACCATCGCAGCAGCTCCACGATCCCATGGTCAAAATTCAGGTGCTTGGCAATGGTTGCTGCATTCCAGAGTCATGTGATTGCAGATTTGTGACCATCCCAACCATTTTCTAACAAGCAATGGAGGAAGCCGGATTCACTTAAGAACCACATGACTATTTAACAACAGCAGCAATTCGCTTAACAATCATGGCAAAAAGAAAAAAAAGAAAATCATGACTCACTTAACTGCCATGTCTAATAAGAGAAATAAGTCTAGGATACCACTATTGAGGAAAAAAGACATTCTGAAATATTTATGCCCACTCTTTGAATTTAGGATTAGAGGGAGCATTATGCCAGAATGCCATATAGCCTGTGGTTCCAGGGTTAATGTGACTCTTTGGATATGCCACAGAATTGTAACATGACTGACAAAAATTGCCACAGAATTGTAACATGACTGACAGGAAAAAATTATTAAGTATGTGGTGAGGGATCTAGTTATATTTAATTTATTCAAAATAAAGTATAATTTAATTGAATCATGTTTGGTTTTTGTTCCTAAACCAACCTTTATCCTAATCTTCACAATTTGTTTTTAGTGCAGACCTTGACACTGAAAAAATGTTATGTACCCCAACTTTATATTATTAGTTCCCTGATTTACACTTCTGGATTTGGCAACAAGAGCTTTCCTGACCCCCCCCCCCCAAAAGTAATATCAAAATAGATGCATTTTCACAGAATAGCTGGCCTATAGAAGCAACCCTTTCATCACCTGATGTTTTTGTATGGCTTTCCCTGCACAAGATGCATTGCATTTTTATTGTTAAATGTCATTCCTATATTTAAAAATGATATAGGAGTTGTAATGAATTCAAAGAACATGTGCTAATATCTCCTTTCTATTTTAATTCCCTTTCCGCTAGTCCACACTCAGATCTTGATACTTTTTATGCACTTTACAAATAGGAGAAAAAATTAGACTAAAATTATGTTAAGCATTAAGGAGGTGACCTTTGACATCACTGAAGAAAAACTGGAAATAACTTTACAAAAAAAGGAGGATGAATGAGGACTGAGATCTGTTTACAATGATAACTGATAGATAACCTTTTACTCTCGTTTAAATAGAAGTGGAATGTACTGTAACAGAAAACATTTTGCCCAGGTGGGCTTTATAATAAGGTAACTTCGGTGTTCATTATTCCTCATAATTCATCATCTTTAAGCTGGAATTGAGTGAATCAACTCTTCAAACACAGAATGCCTTCAAAAACAGGAGCATCCTCTGACAGTCCTATAGGCAGAACTAGGAAATGTGGTTACCTAAATTGAACATCCCTAGTGCAAAGCTCGATCAATATCATGGTTAGATCAAATATTCTTCAGTCTGCTTGGGTCTAGGATTCTAAAAGCCTAAGAGGCTGTATTTATGTACCTTAATTCATTGCATGCATTTTTGCTATCCTGAATAAACAAATTATTATATGCCTGTGGATTCCCTCCTAGGATGGCTGTGACGTCGCTAAATCTCCACATACTTTTAAAATAGTGACTGAAAATGTTGTCTGTGGAAATACTGGAGTCACGTGTTCCAGAGCAATCAAGGTCTATCTTGGGGTAAGAACATGCTATAGTTACTATTAGGCATGAGGAAGAGTGTTGCCATGCTGAGGGAATGGACAGAAACTTGAGAAAAGAGAGTAGTACTATTTGTTAGGAAGGAAGCTGATAAAAGTCGAGACCACCTTCTACCACATACCTCCCAATGACCTGTAAGAACCCACAGGGTCGGTTTTCTCCAGGTCCCATCAGCTAAACAGTGTCGGCTGGCGGGCCCGCAAGGGAGGGCCTTCTCTGTGGCAGCCCCGGCTCTCTGGAATCAGCTACCTCCCGAGATCCGTACTACCCCCACCTTACTGGCCTTCCAGAAAGCCGTAAAGACCTGGCTTTTCCGACAGGCCTGGTGTCATTGACCTTTGGCGATGTTATTTGTGTTTCTTCTTGCTGTGAGCCGCTCAGAGTCCTTTGGGAGTTGGGTGGCATAGAAATATAAATAAATAAATAAATAAATAAATAAATAAATAAATAAATAAATAAATAAATAAATAAATAAATAAATAAATAAATAAATAAATAAATAAATAAATAAATAAAAACAAAACAAAACAAAACAAAACAAAACAAAACAAAACAAAACAAAACAAAACAAAACAAACAAACAAACAAATCAGTGGTGCATTTTAAATGACACTGTATTCTACTTTTTAAAAAAATGGTCCACAAATCCCAGTGACTTGCACTACAATCATACCCAGGGGGTAGTTGTGACGAGAAGTATTTTTTTCAAATCTTAGGTAGTGTGCATGGCGACCTTTTTTCCTTGACAAATCGGATCTGTCCAGTGTGATATATGGGAAATGTAGAAAGAGCTGCTTATAGCAAGTCAAATCCATCTAGCCTAATACAGTCTACTCTATGGCAGCAACCTTTTCTTTCCACCTCCTATTTAATTGTCCCAGTTATTAAATTGTCCCAATTATAATATATGCTTATATCTTATAAATAAGATATAAATCCTTCCATTGTCAGAACTGAGGAAGCTTCTTGGATGAGAAGCGAAACATCTTCAAGGGAGAAACAAAGGAAGTCCTGTTGTCTTTTGAAAAAACACCTTTGGGACAACCATGACCTGGATGACTGAGAATCTCCATAGACATTCTCCTATTTAATTCTTTTTTTATTGAAAGTCCCTGAGATTTAGTCTGATTGTTCTACACTCTGCAACTGAGCTGTGATCCCTGTCCTCATGCCCAGTCATATCCGTCTTGGTTTGTTGCAACATATTCTCTCTCAGGCTGCGGGTGTTGGGAAGGGTTTAAATGGAAATGGAAATAGATCTGAGACTATTTGTTCACCTCCATGTATTTTCTTGACAGAATCTGACGATCGTCATGGCAGATAAAACATTTACTGCTTATGGTAGCAATCCTCTGATACATTTCTTCATAGAAGAGAATACACTCCACTTGATTATTCAGATCACAATCCCTGGCAAATACAATATGACCTTGATCTGGAACAGGCACATGAATCTATTCATCAAGCTTTTCAGAGAAACAAAGGTAATGGGAAGTACATTCCTGATTTAATAAGTTTTTCAAGCTTATTTTGCAAAGGAAGTATCCCAACTTCATGTAGAGTATATTGTGTATCCCAACTTCATGCATTAAAACCAAACCTTATCATTTGGGCATGCCTGAAGCTTTGTATTCTTCTTCAACTCTCAGAAAATGAATTTCTGGTGACATATGTATACAGTTGAATAAGTAATCCCAACATCATGATATGTTCTTCTAGATATCATTAGATGAAAGCAGAAATCAGGCAGGTGCCATTGCTGATTTCACACACCATGCTAAAGCTTTTATTTTTATTTTTATTTTTGCTTTAGCCTAGCATTGTGTGTGTGTGGATCTATCTTAGTCTACTGATTTTCAAGTCATAGAGTTTGGCATAGTGTTATAATCAATGCTATTATGGCTTGGTTTGCACTTTAAAAATCCACAGCATAGTGCAATTTGGAAGAGCTATTTAGCATTCATTTTCTAGAATTATATTTTTAAATGCCCATCAAACACATAGGCATTGTTTTCTCTGTTCAGAACTACCCTCAGTTGCTTTTATTTGTAAGAAGAGAAAGACACAGCTTCCAATATTTTTTTTCTAAAGAAAGGAAGCAACAGGGGATTGTAATTTTAAACAAATAAATGGATGACTAAAAGGGAGGTTGGCCAATTTCTCTTGTCACCTCTGCTGCTGCCACTGGCTATTATCTGCACAACCTGAAATTACCAATGTCTCTTTTGCATGTACGAAAAGATACGTATTTTATGGGTCAATGCGTTTTCCACAAATTATTTTTTTATTATTTTAAACTAGAATCATCTTTGTGGCTTATGCGGTAATTACAATGGCAATGTAAAGGATGATTTTGAAACACGGAGTAAATACCTAGCATCCAACGAATTTGTGTTTGTGAATTCCTGGAAAGATAATCCTCTCTGTGGAGATGTGTCCTTTGCAGCTGATCCCTGTACCAAGAACCCCTATCGCAAAGCGTGGGCAGAGAAACAATGCTCTATTATCAACAGTCCAGTATTTGCCCCCTGCCACAATAAGGTAAATGCCTGAATGGGTACCTTTTTAATATATCCGCGTGCCACCATACAATATTAATCTCATTAGCATCCAATTTTTCTTACTATTATCACTGACTGGCCTTTGCTGAACACAAGGATTAGTTTTTCTTAAAAAAATGTTTTCAAACTAAATTTTTGTTCTCCATTACAGGTGTACCGGATGTCTTACTATGAATCTTGTGTCCGAGACTCATGTGGCTGTGACAGTGGAGGAGATTGTGAATGCATGTGCGATACCATTGCAGTCTATGCAAAAGCTTGCTTAGATGCTGGTGTCTGCATTGACTGGAGAACCCCTGACTTCTGCCGTAAGTTTCTTCTTCTTGAAAAAAGAAAGTTGAAAATTTAAGTTTCCTGGAGGGCAACTTCAAAGTCTTTGCTCCCTTTTCAGATTGTTGAACATATAGTATGTCTGAATTGAAAAGGGAAGTTATTAAAATAGAGAAATTTAGATTTAGATTTATTATTAGAGTGTTTGGTGTAACTAGAATGCAGGCTATCCAGCTCACAGGCTAATTGGGGCTTCCTAATAAGGTCTGTTATGATAGACAACTTCCAGCACAGACTATTAGTTTTTTGTATCAGTCTTTACAAAGCTGTAAAAAGCCATTAATTATCTTCTGTGTGCAATTTCAGGCAAAGGAAACTAACCAGGATGCAAATATTCTTTAGCTCCAAGGAGCATGTTGACAATGCTAAAAGCGTATACATTAAAACATATCTCAGATTATGAAGCCATTTGCAAAGAATAGAATAGAATAGAATAGAATAGAATAGAATAGAATAGAATAGAATAGAATAGAATAGAATAGAACAGAACAGAACAGAACAGAACAGAACAGAACAGAATAACAGAGTTGGAAGGGACCTTTGAGGTCTTCTATCCAACCCCCTGCTTAGGTAGGAAACCCTATACCATTTCAGACAAATGGTTATCAAATCTCTTCTTAAAAACTTCCAGTGTTGGAGCATTTACAACTTCTAGAGGCAAGTAGTTCCACTGATTAATTGTTCTAACTGTCAGGAAATTTCTCCTTAGTTCTAGATTGCTTCTCTCCTTGGAAACTAATCGTTTCCACCCATTGCTTCTTGTCCTGCTCTCAGGTGCTTTGGAGAGTTCCTTGACTTTTGGAATGAGTCATAAAATCCACTGGTGGTTCATTTCTTTTAAATTTAATTCTGTACAGATCTCTATGTATCAGAAATCAACTTGTCAACTTGATGGTCAACTTGATTTTCTCATCCTAAGGCAGAACAGAACATTGGCATCACTGTTATAATTCGTTATATGTGTCGGTGAGCTTGTGGATAAGTGATTGCTGCGATCTACTGAACAATAATTTTCTTTACTTACTTTTAGCTGTATACTGTGACTACTTCAACACCCATAAGAGGATCGGCATGGATTATAGTTATGTCAATGAAGCAAATTGCACTTGGCATTATCGCCCCTGTAAATGTCCAAATATGTTACCAGTAACAGAAGTCAATGTTGAAGGTAAAATAAAATTGTTTGCTTTCAGAGTACAAAAAACTGTATTAGCCAAGGGTGTAGCAACTGTAACCCATAAATGAGGGCCCATGAAGACTCTTTCTCACTACTTTTTCTTGACATTTGCCACCAGATATAATTCCAGACAGTTGTCCAAATATTTAGAGCAATTTCCTTAAATTCATCTTATGGCACTGATTTCATGACTATGCTCAGCTTGTCTCAGTTTTGAACACTGAATTTGTCGAACAACTGTAGTTGATGAGGCTTAAATAAAAAAAGAGATCTGAAGTTGTTAATATTAAGAATTATAATGTGTAATTAATTAACAGATACAAGGACTAGCTAATTAGTAGAGTGTTGCAGAGAATACTGGCTTCTTCAAACAATTTGTCCTCAAAATCTACTAAAATAGATTCCAATCTTACACTAATGATCCCTTTCTTTTCCAGACTTTGCAAACATAACTATTCAACTTCACTTTTGATATCTTATCATCAATATTAAAAGATTAATTAATAGTTGAAACATTATATAACTGCAATATTTAAAGGGAAACATTAATCTTGCAACAGTCAAATTGTCTTGGGCAGGGGTCTGCAACCCATGGCTCTGGAGCCACATGTGGCTCTTCATCCCTCTGCTGTGGCTCCCTGTCGCTCAAAATATGCGTCACAACCGCCAATGTGTGACACCCACCAGCCCGTGATTTATTGAGCTTTTCGACCCATCTTTTTTTCCGAGTTCAAAATGTTTTTGTTGCATGTGGAAATAAAAATGTGTTTTCTCTGTAGCAGGTCATTGATTTCATAAATGCAACACACTATATTTTTTTTAATACATAGCATAAAGGTAAAAAAACAATATGTGCACTGTTATCTTCATTTTAGATGTCAAAAGGTTTTTGTGGCTCCCGGTGTTTTCTTTTCTGTGGGAAACGGGTCCAAATGGCTCTTTGAGTGTTTAAGGTTGCCGACCCCTGGTCTAGGGTCTGATGCAACAAACTAAAGAAAGCTAGCAGAAACTAACAAAGATACAAATAAAAAAAATATTAGTCAATATTTTTCAGAATGTTGTGTGGAAAGTTATGGGCCCAAGTGCAGAAATTTGGAAATATGCTATAGTTAATTGTCCAAGGCTCATTTACACATGTTAGTAATCTCTTAATTCTTATTTCAAAACCAGTGTTTAGCTAAAAGAATGCATAATGTTCAAGCTGTATTTTACCCTTTCTTTCAGGCTGTTACAACTGTTCACATGAAGAGTACTACGATTCAAAACGGAAAGCGTGCATACCCTGTGGTAAGAAAAGAGGTGCAGTTTTAAATAGCAACCTCTATATTCAGAAATGTTCTTCAAGTCTAATGATTTCATTATTATGAGCATGTTGTAAGGAATAGGCCATATTTTGTAATCAGCTCTTAAACACTGACTTTTGTTGGTCTATCTGCTTATGATGACATGTGATAATTTAGGAAATACACTGCGTATATTATGGCAGCTGGAAAATCATTTTTAATTTAAAAAAAATAGATGTTTCTTGAATGGGATGTTAATGTTGAGCATTTCTGCAATTATATACATCCTAGAATGTAGCTTCACTATGGAAATGGACACAGTATGGAAAGTATACCACTAGCAGTTATTTTATTCAACAATAGCTTGGCATCGGAATTGTGTCAACAAATTACAGTTGCTTCATGCTTAATAGTTTGTCAGATGAATGCACCCTAAATTCACATGGCAAAATCAGTTATACAAACCCAGATCATCATGGTACAGGTAGTCCTCACTTAACAATGGCAATTGGGACCTTAAACTCCATTGTTAAGTGGTCCATTCAATGAGTGTGACATCATGTGACCATGCTGCTTTATGACTGGATTTCTTGCACTGTTGGCTGCTATCGTTAAGTGAGGACTTTACATGACTATGACCTACAATTTCCTGGCAGTTTCCCCATTGACTTTGCTTCTTGGGAGCCAGCAGGAAAGATTGCAAATTGCTATCACATGTCCAAGAGATACTGTGATGGTTGGAAGTGTGGATTGGTTAGTGAGCCTCCAAAATGCAATCATGGAAGCGCAAAAATTACATGTAAGCAACTTGTAAGTACGAGGACCGGTTGTAAATACCATACATTTAGTGTCAACATCATTTCAAAAGGTCTGTGAGTGATTGTTAAAGTGAGGACTGCCTGTGTTCACAAGATATGTGCATTTACTGTACATTATGTAGTCATGTGATTGCTTGCCAGTAAAAACTATATGTTGATAGGACATCAAAATGAAACAAATTAGTGCCTCGAAATCTCTGGATCCTTTTCACGATATAAAACATTTTATAGTTTATATTTCACTTATGCTTTCTTTTCACAGAACAGCCACCTACCCCCACTCCAACAACTGTAACAGGTAAATACAAAATTTAAAATATCTGTATTTTAAGTGTATGTTATTGCCTTTTTTCTATTTCTGTATTCCTATGATTTTCCTACGATTTTGACAGAAATATGTGGGACCCGTAACCTAGGCAAAATGATTGAAACATGCATCGGGGACCTCCCAAAAAGCAACTAGACTTTGTTTTCTCCTTGAAGATGTTTCACTTCTCATCCAAGAAGCTTCTTCAGTTCTGACTGAATGGTGGGGAATGGAAGGATTTATATTCCTTGCAGTCATCTGGTCTTTAACAGAGTGATTGAGGCCACCTGTGGCTTGCCAATGGCATTGTCGTTCAGTAGTTGTGGGAAATCGATAACTTTTTCCTTATAACTGTTGGAAGGATCTGTACCATTTGAAAGACAAAGATCACTTTTTTGAACCAGCAAAGTCCACATTCTGGACAGAGAGGACCACTGGTTTGAAAGAGGGGTCAAAAAGACCATCTACATTAAAGCTGAACAGCCCTATCTCAATAGATGGGAGAACCATCTATCTCCTGTTTACAACACCATCCTTTCATGTTCCACACCCATTTGCATTCTGATTTCGGTGATCCTAAGGGCACAGATAAGCCCCCATGTGGCCTTGAAATGAAACATTTTTAAGGGGAAAAAACAAGGAAGTCCAGTTGTGTTTTGAAAAAGCACCTTTGGGACAACCATGGCCTGAATGATAGAATCTCCACAGACATGCTTCAGAGACATTCAGAAGTGGCTTAGGCAGACACTTCCCTGATACAGCCCCAATTTACAAACATTGAAAAATCCTGAATTTTTAGTGCTAAATTTCAGCTGGAAACTGTTAAAACAATAACATAAGGTTTGGTTTGGTTTGGTTTGGTTTGGTTTGGTTTGGTTTGGTTTGGTTTGGTTTGGTTTGGTTTGGTTTGGTTTGGTTTGGTTTGGTTTGGTTTGGTTTGGTTTGGTTTGGTTTGGTTTGGTTTGGTTTGGTTTGGTTTGGTTTGGTTTGGTTTGGTTTGGTTTGGTTTGGTTTGCAAAACAAGTGGTACAATAGGTATGTTATGGTTAACCCAAAGGTGCTTTATCTAACAATCTCAACTTTCATTCCCAAAATGTATAATAAATATAGACTGTCCCCAAATAAGGAGAGGCTGTACCAAATCTCTGCTCTCTTTATGACAACATCCTTATATTACTATCATTCCTCTTATACCCTCCCAGGTTAAGGAACCCTGATCCTGAACTGTACAAGGTGTCAAGAGTTTTCCTTTTCTCCTTTTCATTTCAAACTTTATGTAAGCCTAACCTTATTTTTTTTAATGTTTTATATTTTTGCAGCCACCACGATCCCACCGCACACCATAAGTACACCAGAAACTACAGCAACTTCATATCCTTCTACAGTCTCAACAACCACTGGATTCCCAGAATCTTCAATATCAAGCACTTCGAAGATCACTTCCACTACCACGATTCCTCACACCAGCACCATAGTGTCTACGCATTTTACTGGTATGTCATTCCCCAAAGCCATACAACAGTGGCCTCAACTGCACCTTTAAAGAACTAGCACATATCTCCAAACATTCTCTACATTCCCGATTGTGTTTGTCAATTTTAAGTCAATGCCAATCTTTCAGGATCCAATCTGGATTGGTCATCAAGACCAGAGATTTAATCTTCTGAGCTTCTAGACACATTCTGGTGAGAGAGAAGTTCCCTGAGGATGGGTTCCAGCACTAGTCTGAAAGCTTGGAAGATTAAACCTCTGGTCCTAGTAACTGACACAGATTGGATCCTGGAACATTATCCCAGGACATATATATTTGTGGTGCTGTTCCACTAACTCACACGTACATGTAATGGTGGGTTAGTGAGTTTATTAATATTCCCCAGCAATTCCCTTCACAAAACTGTCCCAATTAAGTCTAGCCCAAAGCAGATAGAATAGAATAGAATTTTTTATTGGCCAAGTGTGATTGGACACACAAGGAATTTGTCTTGGTGCATATGCTCTCAGTGTACATAAAAAGAAAAGATACGTTCATCAAGAATCATAAGGTACAACATTTAATGATAGTCCGGGTACAAATAAGCAATCAAATCATATTAGGAACCAGTCAATATAAATCGTAAGGATACAAGCAACAAAGTTACAGTCATACAGTCATGAGTATGAGGAGATGGGTGATGGGAACGATGAGAAGATTAATAGTAGTGCAGACTTAGTTAAATAGTTTGTAGTTTTGAGGGAATTATTTGTTTAGCAGAGTGATCGTGTTCGGGGAAAAACTGTTCTTGTGTCTAGTTGTTCTGGTGTGCAGTGCTCTATAGCGTCGTTTTGAGGGTAGGAGTTGAAACAGTTTATGTCCAGGATGTGAGGGGTCTGTAAATATTTTCATGGCCCTCTTTTTGACTCATGCAGTATACAGGTCCTCAATGGAAGGCAGGTTGGTAGCAATTGTTTTTTCTGCAGTTCTAATTATCCTCTGAAGTCTGTGTCTGTCTTAATAATAAGATCAATGCTAGTCCACAGAGCAATGACCAATGAGTCCATAAGGCACTTGAAAGTTTCCCAACCAAGAAAAATCCACTAGGCAAAATTAAATCCACAATACGAGAAGGTTCACAAGGCAAGGAAAGTTGAGTTCACAAGGCACAATACAAAGTCAAGGCTCAGGATCAATGGAAGGCAAGGATGGAATCACCAGGAAACATACAGCTAAGAAATGTACACATTGTTCCCAGCATCGTTGTCTCCATCTGTCTGCTGTGCTAAATCACCAGCTTCTGATGCAGCCCATTAAGAGGGACAATGCTGCCTCCTTGCAAGTAATCAGGCTGATCTTTGCTGTTCTTGACTTACATGTTCTCTGATCAGTGCAGAAGGTAGTTCTTCCTCCTCATCACTAACTGGTTGTGGTTATGTGCTTTCCCCACCTGAAATTTCAGGACTGTTCTGCTGCAGCTGTGCTTCAGCCAAATCACTCTTAGCTGGCTGCTTGGAGCCATTTTTATTTTTTTTTAAATTTTTTAATTTTTTAATTTTTTTTTAAAATTTTAAATTTTTAAATCTTTTTAATTGTTATATGTTTTTATCTGTAATAGATTTGACATGTTGTGAGCCGCCCAGAGTCCCTCGGGAGTTGGACGGCATACAAATCTATTACATTAAATTGAATTAAATTAAATTGACTAACTCCCCTCCTGAAGTGCCTGGGACTGCTTCATCCTCCTCTGAACTGGCATCTGGAGAAGTCATCATATTTACCTTCATTCATGAATACCAATCTTCTCTATATCAACTTTTGCAACCTTTACACCAGTAGTGGGTTCTGAATTAGTTTGCTACCAGTTCGCATGCGCACTCGTGTGCGCACTCTATACTTTTGCACATGCGCAGAAGCATCCTGGGTGGGCTGGCGGAGCCTCCTGCCGCCATCATTACCGGTTCTAAGAACTGGTCTGAACCGGGAGCAACCCACCGCTGCTTTACACATGCAATTACAATTATCTAATCAGGGGTTAGACTAGAAGTCCTTCAAGTTCCCTTCCAACTCTGTTATTCTATTCTATTCTATCTCCCCCCCCCCAAACACGCCTGTACCAAGGACACACAGAACAATCACCCCAATTATATGTATATGACCAAAGCAATTCATGTGATCACAGTTATAACAATGAAATGGTAAGTTTCCCATTTTAATTGTTCATTAAAAAAATATTAAAACACACAAAAAGGGTCTGTACTTTGAATTAGCATAAAAAGTTAGGGAAGTATAATGCTGACCTTACTGATGTCACAGCAGTCAAAAAGCAAAATTTATGTATTTTAAAATAGTCTGATTTTTAATTAAATACAACTTTTAAAGATCATAACTTAGTGCAGTGATTCTCAACCTTAGCAACTTTAAGATATACGGACATCAACGTCCAGAATTTTCCAACCAGCAGGCTAGCTATGAAATTCTGGAAGATCAGACTTGTTAAAATTGAGAAACGTTGCAAATACACCTAGTGGTCATTTAATACTTTGGTAGCTAAATATACTTTCTAACTGCTCAAAAGAACACATGTATGTCTTTTTTCCAATTCACCTTTTTCAGAAAGCTCAGAAACAACTTTAACAGCTACAGCATCCACTTCAACAGGTAAGAATCATACTACATGAAGCAATAATTACTATAAATCTACAGATGACTGCACCTTAGAGATTTGTTAGATAAATTATTTTTTTCTTCCTACAATAGCTTCCACAACAAGAAGTAGCACACCAAAAACTACAGTAACAACTTCATTGTCAGTAACAACAAGAACTACTGAATCAGCAAAAACCACCTCACATAAACCAATAATAACACCAGTAACAATTCACCCAAAACCCCCACATATTCCAACAAAACCATCAATTCACAATCAAACAACTATTATCAGTACATTAACACCACAATTTACAAGTGAGTACAAAAGATTCTAAACAAAAAAAAAGAAATTTCAGAATTCTGTAAGGGCAACCAAAAAATTAAATTTTATTTTTTGCTCCACTATAGCTTCCATATCTGTGACAAGCACCCCTACAAGGAGCACCACAGAAACATCATCATCTGCTACCACAAAGACCACAGAAACAACTCAGACTGCAACCACTCCAATGCCAAAAACCACAACAGAAACCTCTCCTGTTACTCTGCCCACCTCTATCTCCACAAAACCGACACCTAGTACACCCATCCCAACAACCATAACCTCCACCCAAACCTCCACCACCCCTATCACACTCACCACCTCTACAACCAGCACACCTCTCCCAACAACCTCAACAGTGACTCCCACAACAATTCCCGCTTCCACCAGTAGCCACACCACCATGCCTACAACTATCACTCCCACCACCTCAATACCCAGCAGCACCATTGAATTCACCCCCACAACAAGCACCCAAACCACTAGGACACAGCCTCCTTCAACCTCAATGAAAACATCAATAAAGAGCACCAGTGGTAAGTTGAAATGTTTGGTTTAGCAATTATGTCAACTATACTGCTCTGATGTGGCCCTTCAGACATCTCACATGTTGTGTTTCCTGGCCTCTCTTTTGAGGCATGATACAATTGTGCACAAAAAGCAAGGATACACCCACTTTCCTGGGTTGGTCAGCTGCTTCTTAATATCTTTCCCTTCATAGTGTACTTGCCAGACATTAAATATCACTCACCAGTTCCTCTTTTACCCTCTCCTCCTCCCTCCCTCTCCTCCCTCCCTCCCTTCCTTCCTTCCTTCCTTCCTCCCTCCCTCCCTCCCTCCCTCCCGCCCTCCCTCCCTTCTATCCTGCCACAGTGACACTAGAAACCATATTGGCACTTTCCACACCACCAACCTAAGTAAAACCTATTATACTACTGCCAAGCAAAGTTATTTAGGGGTATCCTTATGACTATAGATTCCAGTCCCACAATGCACTGCTACTACCTGTATTTATTTCTTCTCTCTTGCAGCTTCAACACATGAAATGCCATCAAGCCATAGGACTCCATCATTTTCATCCATGCCACCCTCTTCTACTTCGAGGACCACAGAAACAACTCAGACTGCAACCACTCCAATGCCAAAAACCACAACAGAAACCTCTCCTGTTACTCTGCCCACCTCTACCTCCACAAAATCGACACCAAGTAGTACACCCATCCCCACAACCATAACCTCCACCCAAACCTCCACCACCCCCATCACACTGACCACTTCTACAACCAGCACACCTCTCCCAATAACTTCAACAGTGACTCCCACAACAATTCCCACTTCCACCAGTAGCCACACCACCATGCCTACAACTATCACTCCCACTACCTCAATACCCAGTAGCACCATTGAGTTCACCCCCACAACAAGCACCCAAACCACTAGTACACAGCATCCTTCAACCTCAATGACGACACCAATAAAGAGCACCAGTGGTAAGTTTTTTTATAATAGATATTTATTGTATTTTTCTCATTAAACAAATATGCATAATTTATGCATAACTATGCTTATTTACATATTACTTACATACCATTACATTCAAATTGAAATATATTCCATACACTTTAATTATAGATTTTACTTCTACTTGTATTTTATCTCTCCTTTTTTCATTTTTCTATTCTCAATCCAATCGTACCACTTCTTCCATATTGCATAATATTCCGAAACCATTTGTCCTTTCAGTTCAATTGTTAATTTGTCCATTTTGGCACAATCTATTTTTTTTTAATTACTAAGCTTTCTGAAGGTATATTCTTTTGTCTCCAGCATTGTGCGAACCTTATTCTTGCTGCTGTTATTATATGTAATATAATATACAGTATATGGTTCTTTTATTATATTTTCCCTTGACAATTCCCAACAAAAATAACTCTGGAGTATATTCTATCTGAAAGCCTGTTATTTCCTGTATCCATCTATGAATTTTTACCCACTATTTTTTTGTTTCCGTGCATAACCACCATGTATGATAGAAGGTACCATGCTTTTGACCACATTTCCAACAATTTGGTTCCAGGTTTGGGTAGATCTTTGCTAATCTTGCAGGTGCTATATACCAGGGGTCTCCAACCTTGGCAACTTTAAGACTCGTGGACTTCAACTTGCTGGCTGAGGAACTCTGGGAGTTGAAGTCCACGAGTCTTAAAGTTGCCAAGGTTGGAGATCCCTGCTAAATACCACCGATAAAACATTTTGTACTGGTTCTCTTTGAACTTTGCCAATTTCGTTATTTTATAATTTCTATTTCAGATTTTCTGTCAATCTTTTAATTCAATATTATGTCCAATACTTTTTGCCCACGCTATCATAACTCCCTTCACTATATCTTCTGCTCTATCAAATTCTAATAAATAATTATAAATTTTTGTTATTAATTTTTCATCCGGGCCAATCAATATTTTATCTAATTGTTGCAGAACTGTCTCAAATCCATACTCTTCTTTATCTTTTTTGTATCTTGATTGAATTTGCAAATACGGCCACCATTCAATAATTATACTCTGATCTTCCAATTGTTGTCTACTTTTTAAATTCCCTTGTCTATCTAGAAGTTGCTGATACTTAACCATTTTATTTATATCCAAAGTGTTTGGGTGGATCATCGTTTCCATTGTGGATACCCACCTAGGGACTTTCATATAATGCTTTCTCTTAATCTCTTGCCATACTTGCATCAAACCTTCTCTTACTTTATGTCTAATAAAATATGTATGCAATTTATTCTCCTTGTCCCATAGGAAGGCATGCCAACCTTTTTGTAGATCATATCCCTCCAGCGTTAGTAATCTTCTATTTCTTAAGTTGATCCACTCTTTAACCCATACTAAAATTGCTGCTTTATAATAAAGTCACCAGTCAGGGAGCCCTGTCCCACCTCTGCTTCTAGCATCCTGGAGATCTGTTAATTTTATTCTCGCTTTTTTACCTGCACAAATAAATTTTGTTGTAATTTTATTCAAATCTGTAAAAAAAATTATCCAATTTTATAGGTATAGTTTGGAAAAGAGAGCAATTTCAGCAAAATGTTCATTTTGATGGTTGCAATTCAACCTAGTATAGATAATTGTAATGTTCCCCATCTTTCCAAATCTATTTTTATTTGTTGTATTAGTTTTACATGGTTGTCTTCTTTAATTGAGGAACATCTCGCTGTTAGCCAAATACCTAAGTATTTAATTTTTTTGTACACTGTAATCCCAATTTCCCCTCTAATTCTCTTTCCTGTTTAAATATTACGTTTTTCACTATGATTTTTGTTTGTTTTATTAATTTTAAGGCCTGCTACTTCTCCATATTTCTCTGTTTCCTCTAGTAAAATTGGTCCTGTCTCCTTTGGATCCTCAATAAAGAATACTAGGTCCTCTGCAAATGCTTGAATTTTGTACTCTTCCTTTCTAATCTTAGTTCCTTTAATCTCTTTGTTTGCTCTAACCTTCATTAATAAGGACTCTAATGTTAGGATAAAGAGCAGAGGTGACAAAGGGCATCTCTGATGGACTCCTTTTGTTATTTCAAATGGTCTTGTAATATCTCCATTATTATATTTCCTTTTTGGGTAGAATGTACAGTTTCTATCATTTGTTTGAATCTATCTCCAAATTTCATTTCTTTAATCTGTCTGATCATATATTTCCAATTTAGATTGTCAAACGCTTTTTGCGCATCCAGAAAAACAAGTGCAACTTGTTTCTCTGGATGGGTTTCATAATATTCTAATATATTTAATACTGTTCTTGTGTTATTTCTGATTTGTCTCATTGGGAGAATACTGTTTTGATCGGGATGAATTATCTCATTTTTAAAAAATTCATTCTTACTGCAATGATGGTCATAAAAATTTTATAATCCACATTCAAAAGTGAAATTGGCTTATAATTTTGGATTTGATTTGCATCTGTACCTTCTTTCATAATCACTGTGATATATGCTTCTCTCCATGATTCAGGCATCTTAGCTTCCAGCAACACCTCATTGTAGAGTTCTAAAAGTATTGGTTCTATTTATTCCTGTATGTTCTTATAGAACTCCCCTGGTATACCGTCTGGACCCAGAGTTTTATTGTTTTTCTGCTTTTGAACTGCTTCTTTTAATTCAGTCACTGTTGTCTCTTTATTTAACAACACTCTCTTTTCTTCTTCCAATACAGTCATACTTTCTTCTTTTAAATAATCCTTTATTTTATCTACATCAATTTCTTCCTGTCTATATAATTTCTCAAAATAATTAGTTGCAATCTTTTTAATTTCATCTTCATTGTTTTGCAAATTCCCTACTTCATCCTGAAACTGGTGAATTATCCTATTTTCTTTTTCTTTTTTTAATTTATATGCCAACTACCTCCCCAACTTATTTGCATTTTCAAAAAAATATTGATTCATATATTTAATATTATTTACATATTCAGCTTGTTCTATTAGATTTAATTTTTGTTTGCCTAATGATAACATTTCAATAATTTGTTCATCCCCTGGGTTTATTTGGAGTTTTTTTTTCCAATTGACCTATTTCTTTCACTAATATATCCTGTTGTTTCTGTTTTTCCTTTTTCTTTTTTGACATATAAGCTATTGTTATTCCTCTTGTATAAGCTTTCAGTGTATCCCACAAATTCTGTAAGGAGGTGTGTTGTTTTTTGTTTACATCAAGAAATAAGATCAATTTCTTTTTAATCTTCTGAAGATATTCATTCTCTTGTAGTATCTGCGGATTCATAGTCCACCTTTTAGTTTTCTTTTTTTTACCTTTCCATATTATTTTCAGGGGGTTGTGGTCCGCCCATATGTTCGGGCTGGCCTCTACATTTTCTATCATTTTACTTAATTCTTTATTGGCCCATATCATATCAATTCTCGAAAAGGATTTATGAGGGTTCGAATAAAAAGTATGTTTTTTCTCATTGGGGTTTAATGTCCTCCACACATCCATCAAGTTCAATTCTTCAACCATATCAAAAATAGCTTTTGGTAATACATTTCTCTTATTTTGCTTTTTCTTATTGCTAACATAATCTTTTTTTATATTTACTATTCCATTATAATCTCCTACTATACATATATTCTTACAGCCTATCCCAATAATTCTTTCGTGAACTTTCTTAAAGAACTCCCTCTGATTTTTATTTGGAGCATATATATTTACCAATAACATTTTCATTCCCCCTATTATTAGTTCCAGCATTAATACTCTTCCTTTCGGATCTGCATAAATTAAATTAGCATTTATTTCCTTTCTAATATATATCACCACCCCTCTCTTTTTTTTCCAGCCAATGCTACAAACAGTTTGCCTAATTTCTTAATTCTAGTTCAAAATATTCTAAATATTTAGTTCTTAGTTCTAAATATTTCTGATCTTGTTTTTGAATGTGAACCTCCTGGAGACATACTGTATGATATTCACATTTTGCTTCACCAATTTTGTAAATATTTTTTTCCTTTTCACCAAATCGTTCAATCCATTTACATTTATAGACAGTAATTGTATTCTTTTCTCCATTTTCCTAGTTATCGGAGGGTCCTAAACTTTTCTTGTTCTAGTAGCTCTTTGTATTCTAGTTCTACCTCTCTGTTCTTGTTGGATCTCTGTTATCACCTTGCTTCCTTCTTCTACCTCTTCACCTGCAACTTCTTGCCTCTGTTCTTCTAAACTCTCTGTCTCCAATCTCTCTGCTACCTGAATCTTCCTCCATCCCCATTAGTTGTTCATACATTTCCTGTGCTTTTCCTAGATCATCCATTTGATTCTTTTACCCTGTCCCGATATCACCATTCCCACCAGAGTAATCCATCGGAATAATATATTTTTCCTGTTCAATATAGCTGCTAGGAATCTATAATCTTTTCTTTGTTCCCCAATCCTCCTGGGGACGTGCTTCAATATTATAATTTCCTTATCCTTATAGATCATAGATTCTTCCCTTGTAATTTTATAAATAGTGCCTCAGAATTTCTTTCATGCAAATCATATATGCACTTCTCGAGGGAGATGATGCTGTTTCACATAATTCGCATGGACTCTATAAATTTCATCCATTTCATTAATAATCTCTTTTTTCTCCCTCTGAAGAAAGTCTGCAATCACTCCCGCCATTACTTCCCCTAGATCTTCATCTTTTGTTTCTACATTTTGGAACCTTAAATAAAAGGAGGCTCAGTCTAATTCAAGATGGATCAACGAACTCTCTAAGTCCTTATTTACTTCTGTCATTTTTTGATCCATTCGTTCTAATTTCTTATCTGTTTGTTCAGTTTACATTTCCACCACTTGTATTTTCTACATATTTCATTGTATCGCCTCTTGAATTGAGTCTACTTTATTATCCAAATTTTGTATGTCAGCTTCCAAATCTCCATGACATTTTGTCACAGTCTACTGAAGTTTTATTATAGTTTCCTGTATCGTTTGAAGGGTGGATTGCATCGCTTGAAGGGTCAAATTCTAACTTGCTTTTTCTTTGGGCAACATATCTTCAATTAATCTCTGGGATGCAGGTGAAGCTACTGCCCCCATCTGGATAGGTGCTGCTTTTTCCCCCTATTCTCACTCTTGTGGTGGTGGTGGTGCTTGTCATTTCCTTTAAAATTCTATTTTGTTCTCCCAAAATTTCATAAATCTTTTCAGAAATGACCATTTACCACTTTTCTCCCTACTATTGTTTTCTTTTTTAGCTTTCAATTTTGTAATCTCAATGCTATATTCATGATATTTATTGTCTAATACCCTATTCAGTGGTAAGTTGAGATGTTTGGTTTAGCAACCCTGTCAACTATACTGCTCTGATGTGGCCCTTCAGACATCTCATATGTTGTGTCCCCTGCCCACTCTTTTGAGGCATGATACAATTGTGCACAAATAGCAAGGATACACCCACTTTCCGGGGTTGGTCAGCTGCTTCTTAATATCCTTCCCTTCATAGTGCACTTGCCAGACATTAAATATCACTCACCCGTTCCTCTTTTACCCTCTCAACCCTTCCCCTCCTTCCCTCCCTTCCTTCCTTCCTTCCTCCCTCCCTTCCTTCTTTCCTTCCTTCCGCCCTTCTTCCCTACCTTCCTCCCTCCCCTCTATCCTGCCACAGTGACACTAGAAAACATTTTGGCACTTTCCATACCACCAACCTAAGTAAAACCTATTATACTACTGCCAAGCAAACTTATTTAGGGGTATCCTTACGACTACAGATTCCAGTCCCACAATGCACTGCTACTACCTGTATTTATTTCTTCTCTCTTGCAGCTTCAACACATGAAATGCCATCAAGCCATAGGACCCCATCATTTTCATCCATGCCGCCCTCTTCTACTTCGAGGACCACAGAAACAACTCAGACTGCAACCACTCCAATGCCAAAAACAACAAAAGAAACCTCTCCTGTTACTCTGCCCACGTCTACCACCAAAAAATCGACACCAAGTAGTACACCCATCCCAACAACCATAACCTCCACCCAAACCTCCACCACTCACATCACACTGACCACCTCTACAACCAGCACACCTCTCCCAACAACTTCAACAGTGACTCCCACAACAATTCCCGCTTCCACCAGTAGCCACACCACCATGCCTACAACTATCACTCCCACCACCTCAATACCCAGCAGCACCATTGAATTCACCCCCACAACAAGCACCCAAACCACTAGGACACAGCCTCCTTCAACCTCAATGACGACATCAATAAAGAGCACCAGTGGTAAATTGAGATGTTTGGTTTAGCAATTATGTCAACTATACTGCTCTGATGTGGCCCTTCAGACATCTCACATGTTGTGTCCCCTGGCCTCTCTTTTGAGGCATGATACAATTGTGCCCAAAAAGCAAGGATACACCCACTTTCCTGGGTTGGTTATCTGCTTCTTAATATCTTTCCCTTCATAGTGTACTTGCCAGACAATAAATATCACTCACCCGTCATCTTTTACCCTCTCATCCCTCCCTCTCTCCTACCCTCCCTCTCTCCCTCCCCTTTTCTTCCTTCCTTCCTTCCTTCTATCCTGCCACAGTGACACTAGAATCCATATTGGCACATTCCACACTACCAACTTAAGTAAAACCTATTATACTACAGCCAAGCAAACTTATTTAGGGGTATTCTTACGACTACAGATTCCAGTCCCACAATGCACTGCTACTACCTGTATTTATTTCTTCTCTCTTGCAGCTTCAACACATGAAATGCCATCAAGCCATAGGACCCCATCATTTTCATCCATGTCGCCCTCTTCTACTTCGAGGACCACAGAAACAACTCAGACTGCAACCACTCCAATGCCAAAAACAACAGAAACCTCTCCTGTTACTCTGCCCACGTCTACCACCACAAAATCCACACCAAGTAGTACACCCATACCAACAACCATAACCTCCACCCAAACCTCCACCACCCCCATCACACTTACCACCTCTACAACCAGCACACCTCTCCCAACAACTTCAACAGTGACTCCCACAACAATTCCCGCTTCCACCAGTAGCCACACCACCATGCCTACAACTATCACTCCCACCACCTCAATACCCAGCAGCACCATTGAATTCACCCCCACAACAAGCACCCAAACCACTAGGACACAGCCTCCTTCAACCTCAATGACGACATCAATAAAGAGCACCAGTGGTAAGTTGAGATGTTTGGTTTAGCAATTATGTCAACTATACTGCTCTGATGTGGCCCTTCAGACATCTCAGATGTTGTGTCCCCTGGCCTCTCTTTTGAGGCATGATACAATTGTGCCCAAAAAGCAAGGATACACCCACTTTCCTGGGTTGGTCAGCTGCTTCTTAATATCTTTCCCTTCATAGTGTATTTGCCAGACATTAAATATCACTCACCCGTCCTCTTTTACCCTCTCATCCCTCCCTCTCTCCTACCCTCCCTCTTTCCCTCCCCCTTCCTTCCTTCCTTCCTTCCTTCTATCCTGCCACACTGACACTAGAATCCATATTGGCACATTCCAAACTACCAACTTAAGTAAAACCTATTATACTACAGCCAAGCAAACTTATTTAGGGGTATTCTTACGACTACAGATTCCAGTCCCACAATGCACTGCTACTGCCTGTATTTATTTCTTCTCTCTTGCAGCTTCAACACATGAAATGCCATCAAGCCATAGGACCCCATCATTTTCATCCATGTCGCCCTCTTCTACTTCGAGGACCACAGAAACAACTCAGACTGCAACCACTCCAATGCCAAAAACAACAACAGAAACCTCTCCTGTTACTCTGCCCACGTCTACCACCACAAAATCAACACCAAGTAGTACACCCATCCCAACAACCATAACCTCCATCCAAACCTCCACCACTCCCATCACACTGACCACCTCTACAACCAGCACACCTCTCCCAACAACTTCAACAGTGACTCCCACAACAATTCCCGCTTCTACCAGTAGCCACACCACCATGCCTACAACTATCACTCCCACCACCTCAATACCCAGCAGCACCATTGAATTCACCCCCACAACAAGCACCCAAACCACTAGGACACAGCCTCCTTCAACCTCAATGACGACATCAATAAAGAGCACCAGTGGTAAGTTGAGATGTTTGGTTTAGCAATTACGTCAACTATACTGCTCTGATGTGGCCCTTCAGACATCTCACATGTTGTGTCCCCTGGCCTCTCTTTTGAGGCATGATACAATTGTGCACAAATAGCAAGGATACACCCACTTTCCTGGGTTGGTTAGCTGCTTTTTAATAACTTTCCCTTCATAGTGTACTTGCCAGACATTAAATATCACTCACCCATCCTCTTTTACCCTCTCATCCCTCCCTCTCCCATCCCTCCCTCCCTCCCCTTCCTTCCTTCCTTCCTTCCTTCCTTCCTTCCTTCCTTCCTTCCTTCCTTCCTTCCTTCCTTCCTTCCTTCCTCTCTCCCTCCTTCCCTTCTATTCTGCCACAGTGACACTAGCAACCATTTTGGCACTTTCCACACCACCAACCTAAGTAAAACCTATTATACTACTGCCAAGCAAACTTATTTTGGGTTATCCTTACGACTACAGATTCCAGTCCCACAATGCACTGTATTTATTTCTTCTCTCTTGCAGCTTCAACACATGAAATGCCATCAAGCCATAGGACCCCATCATTTTCATCCATGCCGCCCTCTTCTACTTCGAGGACCACAGGAACAACTCAGACTGCAACCACTCCAATGCCAAAAACAACAGAAACCTCTCCTGTTACTCTGCCCACCTCTACCTCCACAAAATCCACACCAAGTAGTACACCCATCCCCACAACCATAACCTCCACCCAAACCTCCACCACCCCCATCACACTGACCACCTCTACAACCAGCACACCTCTCCCAACAACTTCAACAGTGACTCCCACAACAATTCCCGCTTCCACCAGTAGCCACACCACCATGCCTACAACTATCACTCCCACCACCTCAATACCCAGCAGCACCATTGAATTCACCCCCACAACAAGCACCCAAACCACTAGGACACAGCCTCCTTCAACCTCAATGACGACACCACTAAAGAGCACCAGTGGTAAGTTGAGATGTTTGGTTTAGCAATTATGTCAACTATACTGCTCTGGTGTGGCCCTTCACACATCTCACATGTTTAGTACCCTGGCCTCTCTTTTGAGTCATGATACAATTTTGCACAAAAAGCAAGGATATACCCACTTTCCTGGGTTGGTCAGCTGCTTCTTAATATCCTTCCCTTCATAGTGAACTTGCCAGACATTAAATATCACTCAGCCATTCTCTTTTACCCTCTCATCCCTCCCTCCCTCCCTCCCCCTTTCTATCTTCCTCCCTTCCTCCCTCCCTCCCTCCCTTCCTCCCTCCCTCCCTTCTATCCTTCCACAGTGACACCAGAATCCATTTTGGCACTTTCCACACCACCAACCTAAGTAAAACCTATTATACTCTGCCAAGCAAAGTTATTTAGGGGTATCCTTACGACTACAGATTCCAGTCCCACAATACACTGCTACTACCTGTATTTATTTCTTCTCTCTTGCAGTTTCAACACATGAAATGCCATCAAGCCATAGGACCCCATCATTTTCATCCATGCCGCCCTCTTCTACTTCGAGGACCACAGGAACAACTCAGACTGCAACCACTCCAATGCCAAAAACAACAACAGAAACCTCTCCTGTTACTCTGCCCACGTCTACCACCACAAAATCGACACCAAGTAGTACACCCATCCCAACAACCATAACCTCCACCCAAACCTCCACCACTCCCATCACACTGACCACCTCTACAACCAGCACACCTCTCCCAACAACTTCAACAGTGACTCCCACAACAATTCACGCTTCCACCAGTAGCCACACCACCATGCCTACAACTATCACTCCCACCACCTCAATACCCAGCAGCACCATTGGGTTCACCCCCACAACAAGCACCCAAACCACTAGGACACAGCCTCCTTCAACCTCAATGACGACATCAATAAAGAGCACCAGTGGTAAGTTGAGATGTTTGGTTTAGCAATTACGTCAACTATACTGCTCTGATGTGGCCCTTCAGACATCTCACATGTTGTGTCCCCTGGCTTCCCTTTTGAGGCATGATACAATTGTGCACAAAAAGCAAGGGTACACCCGCTTTCCTGGGTTGGTCAGCTGCTTCTTAATATCCTTCCCTTCTTAGTGCACTTGCCAGACGTTAAATATCACTCACCCGTCCTCTTTTACCCTCTCATCCCTCCCTCTCGCCTCCCTCCCCCTTCCTTAATCCCTTCCTCCCTCCCTTCTATCCTGCCACAGTGACACCAGAATCCATTTTGGCACTTTCCACACCACCAACCTAAGTAAAACCTATTATACTACTGCCAATCAAAGTTATTTAGGGGTATCCTTACGACTACAGATTCCAGTCCCACAATGCACTGCTACTACCTGTATTTATTTCTTCTCTCTTGCAGCTTCAACACATGAAATGCCATCAAGCCATAGGACCCCATCATTTTCATCCATGCCACCCTCTTCTACTTCGAGGACCACAGGAACAACTCAGACTGCAACCACTCCAATGCCAAAAACAACAACAGAAACCTCTCCTGTTACTCTGCCCACATCTACCACCACAAAATCGACACCAAGTAGTACACCCATCCCAACAACCATAACCTCCATCCAAACCTCCACCACCCCCATCACACTGACCACCTCTACAACCAGCACACCTCTCCCAACAACTTCAACAGTGACTCCCACAACAATTCACGCTTCCACCAGTAGCCACACCACCATGCCTACAACTATCACTCCCACCACCTCAATACCCAGCAGCACCATTGAATTCACCCCCACAACAAGCACCCAAACCACTAGGACACAGCCTCCTTCAACCTCAATGACAACATCAATAAAGAGCACCAGTGGTAAGTTGAAATGTTTGGTTTAGCAATTATGTAAACTATACTGCTCTGATGTGGCCCTTCAGACATCTCACATGTTGTGTTTCCTGGCCTCTCTTTTGAGGCATGATACAATTGTGCCCAAAAAGCAAGGATACACCCACTTTCCTGGGTTGGTCAGCTGCTTCTTAATATCCTTCCCTTCATTGTGCACTTGCCAGACATTAAATATCACTCACCCATCCTCTTTTACCCTCTCATCCCTCCCTCCTTCCCTCCCCCTTCCTTCTTTCCTTCCTCCCTTCTTTCCTCCCTCCCTTCCTCCCTTCCTCCCTCCCTTCTATCCTGCCACAGAGACACTAGAATCCATTTTGGTACTTTCCACACCACCAACCTAAGTAAAATCTTTTATACTACTGCCAAGCAAATTTATTTAGGGGTATCCTTAAGAGTACAGGTTCCAGTCCCACAATGCACTGCTACTACCTGTATTTATTTCTTCTCTCTTGCAGCTTCAACACATGAATTGCCATCAAGCCATAGGACCCCATCATTTTCATCCATGTCACCCTCTTCTACTTCGAGGACCACAGAAACAACTCAGACTGCAACCACTCCAATGCCAAAAACAACAACAGAAACCTCTCCTGTTACTCTGCCCACCTCTACCTCCACAAAATCCACACCAAGTAGTACACCCATCCCGACAAACATAACCTCCATCCAAACCTCCACCACCCCCATCACACTGACCACCTCTACAACCAGCACACCTCTCCCAACAACTTCAACAGTGACTCCCACAACAATTCCCGCTTCCACCAGTAGCCACACCACCATGCCTACAACTATCACTCCCACCACCTCAATACCCAGCAGCACCATTGAATTCAGCCCCACAACAAGCACCCAAACCACTAGGACACAGCCTCCTTCAACCTCAATGACGACATCAATAAAGAGCACCAGTGGTAAGTTGAGATGTTTGGTTTAGCAATTACGTCAACTATACTGCTCTGATGTGGCCCTTCAGACATCTCACATGTTGTGTCCCCTGGCTTCCCTTTTGAGGCATGATACAATTGTGCACAAAAAGCAAGGGTACACCCGCTTTCCTGGGTTGGTCAGCTGCTTCTTAATATCCTTCCCTTCATAGTGCACTTGCCAGACGTTAAATATCACTCACCCGTCCTCTTTTACCCTCTCATCCCTCCCTCTCACCTCCCTCCCCCTTCCTTAATCCCTTCCTCCCTCCCTTCTATCCTGCCACAGTGACACCAGAATCCATTTTGGCACTTTCCACACCACCAACCTAAGTAAAACCTATTATACTACTGCCAAGCAAAGTTATTTAGGGGTATCCTTACGACTACAGATTCCAGTCCCACAATGCACTACTACTACCTGTATTTATTTCTTCTCTCTTGCAGCTTCAACACATGAAATGCCATCAAGCCATAGGACCCCATCATTTTCATCCATGCCACCCTCTTCTACTTCGAGGACCACAGGAACAACTCAGACTGCAACCACTCCAATGCCAAAAACAACAACAGAAACCTCTCCTGTTACTCTGCCCACATCTACCACCACAAAATCGACACCAAGTAGTACACCCATCCCAACAACCATAACCTCCATCCAAACCTCCACCACCCCCATCACACTGACCACCTCTACAACCAGCACACCTCTCCCAACAACTTCAACAGTGACTCCCACAACAATTCACGCTTCCACCAGTAGCCACACCACCATGCCTACAACTATCACTCCCACCACCTCAATACCCAGCAGCACCATTGAATTCACCCCCACAACAAGCACCCAAACCACTAGGACACAGCCTCCTTCAACCTCAATGACAACATCAATAAAGAGCACCAGTGGTAAGTTGAAATGTTTGGTTTAGCAATTATGTAAACTATACTGCTCTGATGTGGCCCTTCAGACATCTCACATGTTGTGTTTCCTGGCCTCTCTTTTGAGGCATGATACAATTGTGCCCAAAAAGCAAGGATACACCCACTTTCCTGGGTTGGTCAGCTGCTTCTTAATATCCTTCCCTTCATTGTGCACTTGCCAGACATTAAATATCACTCACCCATCCTCTTTTACCCTCTCATCCCTCCCTCCTTCCCTCCCCCTTCCTTCTTTCCTTCCTCCCTTCTTTCCTCCCTCCCTTCCTCCCTTCCTCCCTCCCTTCTATCCTGCCACAGAGACACTAGAATCCATTTTGGTACTTTCCACACCACCAACCTAAGTAAAATCTTTTATACTACTGCCAAGCAAACTTATTTAGGGGTATCCTTATGACTACAGGTTCCAGTCCCACAATGCACTGCTACTACCTGTATTTATTTCTTCTCTCTTGCAGCTTCAACACATGAATTGCCATCAAGCCATAGGACCCCATCATTTTCATCCATGTCACCCTCTTCTACTTCGAGGACCACAGAAACAACTCAGACTGCAACCACTCCAATGCCAAAAACAACAACAGAAACCTCTCCTGTTACTCTGCCCACCTCTACCTCCACAAAATCCACACCAAGTAGTACACCCATTCCGACAAACATAACCTCCATCCAAACCTCCACCACCCCCATCACACTGACCACCTCTACAACCAGCACACCTCTCCCAACAACTTCAACAGTGACTCCCACAACAATTCCCACTTCCACCAGTAGCCACACCACCATGCCTACAACTATCACTCCCACCACCTCAATACCCAGCAGCACCATTGAATTCACCCCCACAACAAGCACCCAAACCACTAGGACACAGCCTCCTTCAACCTCAATGACGACATCAATAAAGAGCACCAGTGGTAAGTTGAGATGTTTGGTTTAGCAATTATGTCAACTATACTGCTCTGATGTGGCCCTTCAGACATCTCACATGTTGTGTCCCCTGGCCTCTCTTTTGAGGCATGATACAATTGTGCACAAAAAGCAAGGATACACCCGCTTTCCTGGGTTGGTCAACTGCTTCTTAATATCTTTCCCTTCATAGTGCACTTGCCAGACGTTAAATATCACTCACCCATCCTCTTTTATCCTCTCATCCCTCCCTCCCTCCCTCCATCCTTCTCTCCCTCCTGCCCGCCCACCTGCCTGCCTGCCTGCCTGCCTGCCAAAGTGATACTAGATACCATATGGGCACTTTCGACACTACCAATCTCAGTAAAGCCATATATAGTAAGGCTATTTTGTGCACTTAAAATAGTGCCCAAAAAGCAAGGATACATCCATATTCCTGGGTTGGTCAGTTTCTTCTTGATATCCTTACCTTCATAGAGCAGTTCCCTGACATTTAATATCACTCACCTGTCCTCTTTTACCCTCCCCTCCCTCCCCCTTCTCTCTTCCCTCCTGCCACAGTGACAGTAGAAACCATATTGATGTTTCCAATGTGTCCTATGGCCTTTCTTTTGGGACATGCCCAGAACGTGAGAATACAACCAGATCCATAGTTATTCAGCTGCTCCCTTCCTTCCTTCCTTCCTTCCTTCTTTCCTTCCTCATCCACGAACCTATGTAAACCCTTTTAAAACTAAGTCTAGACAAATTTCTTTAGTGTTATACTTACTTCATTTGTCATGTCACCAAGAAGCACCACCCCAACATCATATTCGTCCATGTCCTTTTCTACTTTTATGATCACTGAATCAACCCAGACCATAGCAGTGGTAAGTTTGGCTGTTTAATTTAGGAAAATCATCTTCTGCTCTGTTGTTGCCCTTCAGGTATCTTGAGTGTAAGTCCTTTGGTCTCCTCTTCAGGGCATGTTATATTTTCTCCCAATAAGCAAGCATCGGACTGCATTCCTGTTTTGCTCATCTCATTTCTTTGTTCCCATGGCTTCACTTAGTCCCCCCCCGATTCTTAATAGCTTTTTCCTCTCCTGCCCTGCCCTGCCCTGCCCTGCCCCCCTCTCTTTCTTTCTCTCTCTCTCTCTTCCTCCTTCCCTCCCTCCCTCCCTCCTACTATAAATGCCATTCTCTCCATGTTTTTGCCAAGCAATACTCCTCCAGTTACCCTCTGTATCTCCACCTCAACCACCAGTACTCTGGCCTGTTTAGCACCAACCATGACAGCTATAAATAGTACCAGTGGCAAGTTGTGCTGTCATGTTCAGTACCTCTTTATGGCATCTTTCTCTCACAAATGCCTTTGCACAGCATAGGCATAAGATCCCTTTCCTCCCTTTTCTGGTATCTTCTTTCAACAACCGTCTTATGAAACTCCTACTCACCATCCTAACCACATGCATGCGCAGAAGAAAAAAACCCGGAAACCCCCCCCCCAAAAAAAATTTTTAATTTTTTTTTTTAAAAAAGGTGGCAATCTCCATGGACCGGCACTGACCGAACCGGTTCCATGATGTCATCGTGATGTCACCAGCGGTTTGCTACCGGTTCAGGCAAACCGGTCCGAACCGGGAGGAACCCATCTCTGCCTTGGTTGCTTTCTTTTCTCTTTCCTTCCTTCCTTTATTTCTTTTTTCTCTGTTCCGATAACCTTGAATTCATTTCCTTCGACATTGTCCACAACACCCCTCAAGAACACCAGGGCTGAGTTTGGCTGCTGCACTTCATCTGTCATGGGGTCATTTTCATGAGTCCTACTTCTCTTCCTTCTTTCAGCTTGCCTCATCCCCTAATAAAATTGGACAACAAAGACTTTGCTTCCTGAACAGTTTTGGGTGTATCTTATAGATTTTTGGCTTCTAATCCCCAAAATAATGTGTAATTTAACATATCATGTACCATTTTATAGAAATATTCTGTTTTTACACAACTGCAATGTACACTCTTCCATTTCTATTGGCTATGCTGTACACATGAATGAAACATATAAAAAGATGGAACTGTTGTTGAAACACATCCAGTATACCAAGTACAACTGGGTTATCTGTAGAGATCTAAAAGTAGTAGCTCTGTTGCTTGGAATGCAGCTTGGATATATCAAGCAATGTTGTTACATATGTAAATAGGACAACTGTACAAAAGTGTTGCATTACATCAAAAGAAAATGGCCACTCTAAAAGAATTTGGCTTAGGACAGAAAAATGTGGCAAATGAACCATTTGTTGACTGACACTTAAACTTGTTTTAGATTTCACTTAAAACTCAGACTTATGAAAAAATTTCTGAAGGTGATGAACAAGAACGGAGAAGCTTTTTGCTTTTTGACAAATATTTCCAAGAATCACTGATGCCAAAATTTAAAAAGGCATTTTTGTTGGCCCACAGATAAAATATGTCATCAATGACAAGCAATTTGAAGATCTGTTAGTGGGGCTAGAGAAAATTGCCTGGGAAACATTCAAGGGGGAAAATTTCCTTAGCAACCACAGAGCACCAAATACATTCAGCTACAGTAGTTGACAAAGTTCTTATAGTATACAAGACATGAAGTGCAAAATGTCACTAAAGGCTGATTTTTTTGCATTCACACTTGGACTTCTTTCCCAAAAATCTAACTGCAGTCAGTGACAAACATGGAGAAAGATTTCCCCAGGACATTGCCACATTGGAAAAACGATATCAGGAAACCTGGAATCCATCAATGCTGGCTCACTATTATTGGAGACAGTGGTGGGATTCAATTTTTTTACTACCGGTTCTGTGGGCGTGGCTTGGTGGGCATGGCTTGGCTTGGTGGGCGTGGCTTGGTGGGAATGGCAGAGGAAGGATACTACAAAATCTCCATTCCCTGCCCACTCCAGGGGAAGGTTACTGCAAAATCCCCATTTCCTCCTGCTCAGCTGGGACTTGGGAGACAGAGAATAGATGGGGGTGGGGCCAGTCAGAGGTGGTGTTTACTGGTTCTCCAAACTACTCAAAATTTCTGCTACCAGTTCTCCAGAACTGGTCAGAACCTGCTGAAACACACCTCTGGTTGGAGACTGTAGTGAGATGCATCAGACATAATAAAATGAATAAAACAAAAATAAGCTGCAGAAATTTTTTGACTCTATTGAACTCATGCAATGTGTCAGAAACATTATGCTTGAGAAATTTCATATTTTTCAAGTTTCCCACATGATACAGTCATTCTGAATTTATATTTCAGTTTGAAGAATCCTATCATAATCACCAAAAGTTTTTCAGGAAGCAAAGCATTTGAAAAAAAGTATTGTCCAGTGTAATTTGTCATTTTTATGTGGCTCTTTCATCACATGTTTTCTTTTTCAATGTGAGTGACACAACTCTGAATTCCCACCTTTACTAATAAGGCTATAAAGGAAATATGATTCTCTGTTATTATTTTGCAGAATTTGGGATTCAAAAGGAAATAGTTTTTGTAGGATTTGCTGTATAATTTAGATTCCATTTGTTTTCAATGGAATAAGGTACTTTCCCCTTCTTTATTTCATTGACCTCTGCATATTTTCTCCATCTTTCCTACTTGATAATGTGTTTAAGAAATATGTTTGTTGCAAATCCCAGAATGCTTTAATGCAAATTTTTGTCAGGTGTATTTTTAAATGTTTTGCATGCTTTACAATGCCTCATTTTTCCTTCCTGGCTTCTTGTTTTATTGGTACCATATTTGCAATAGTTCGTTCTCCCATTCTGACAAGTATCTGTAACTTAGATATTTCCTGTCCACAGGATGGAAGACAGCCCTCTCAACACCACTGAGGACAACTTTCTCAACTTCTCATCTCTCAAGTTCTGTCTTTTCCATCTCTTTTTCCACAGAATCAACTTCAATTAGCACCTCCTCTCTTACCACTACAAGACAACTTAATATCTCCAGTTCGTCTTCTCCTAGCACTACTTGGAAAACAAGCCTAAGCACATCTTTTGTTCCCAGTGTGCCAACAAGTGCAACTTCTACTTTCTCCAGCACTCCAGTAACCATACCCACCAAGACCACTTGGACTACTGAGCGACCTACTGTCACTCTTACTTCTACTATTTTTTCTTCCACAAGTGCTCCTTACACTAGCAGTAAGTATTTCTTGACTGATGGGCAAGTTGAAGGAGCTATTGATTTTGCACATGACAACAATTATTTTGTAATGTGCAAAATCATATGCAAAATAATGTGCAGAATTTTGTCTGACACTTAAGGAATCAAGTTTTCTAATTTTCATAACACAAACTGACTTTTATTTTTTATTAGAAAAGTTTTTAGGTTGCAGCTTACAAAATATTGTCCTGTTGAACATTGAATAGTTTAATAGACAAATCATTAGGGTAATGACAACTTGGCACTGAACATCACAGTCAATGCTTCAATTGTCAGCAGCTGTTGAGAAACATTAACTAAGCACTTAAATATAGAAATGAATTTATTTCCCATTCTAGCACAGATGACTCAGTCATGTAATTCTGCATTTAATATCAGGGGTGCATGCATGGCTGGCTCAGGAATTCTGGGAGTTGAAGTCCACAGGTCCTCAAAGAGCCATAGTTTGGCCACCTTTGAATGCTCAATCACCTTTTTTATGATCCAAGAAAACAGGGGACAACACAAGCAGCTTGTCTTCTGTACCTTCTGTGTAAAGTCTACTTTTTTCTTTATTTGGAAATTGTGAGTTTGCAAATGTCTCTTGGGCTTGATTCTCCTTTCTTCTCCCTTCAGACATGGAACACTTGAGAATCAAACAGACAATTTCTGAACTTAGGAATGCTTCTTTATTTTTATCTTTAAACCCCCTCAAAATGTACTAGTAAAAATTCTGTGACAGTATATATTAATGATAGGAAAGGAAAATATAAGAATTAAAGGAATAATGTATACCTTTCCATGACTCACATTGCATTGTAATTTGGAAAGCATCTCCAGTGCTATTTGTTCTTCATTTTTATCAAGAGACTCAGGCATACAGAAGCAAATGCAGTTTTACAACTTTTTCATAATTCATTTTCTTAATCAAAAGCTTCCCTAATTTACATATCACAAGTGCTTTCCTGTCTCAAAAACTATTTGTCCAGATTAGGTTTGAGTTCCAGAAGAACATAGGTGGGTTGCTTTCATAAAACATCCTCTGTGATGGCTCCCAGAGGTTACCGTTCCCATATACAGTTTGTTTGTTTGTTTGTTTGTTTGTTTGTTTGCTTGCTTGCTTGCTTGCTTGCTTGCTTGCTTGCTTGTATATTGAATTTATTGGCCACTCATCTCATAGTGGACAACTTTGGGCTTTTATACCGTCCAAAGTTTTATAACATCCAAAGAGACTTGAACTATCAAATGACTCCTTCCCTTTTGGAGGTGCAGAATGGCAGGGAGACAGCCTTGAGGCAAATATTCAGAAAAATTATTTATTTATTTATTTATAGTTAAATTTATATACCGCCCTTCTCTGGGGACTCAGGGCGGTGAACAGCCAAGTAAAAATACAATATAAACATTAATATATATATACATTTAAAAGAAAATATTAGATATGGCCCTGATTTAAGACAATATAATTAAAATTTGGTAAAATTTGGTAAAATCTTAAAAAACCCAAAAACTTTTTCACGCCAGCCCGGCTTGATAAAAATAGTACATCTTGAGGGCCCGGCGGAAGGTGGCCAGGTTATGAATGGTTCTTAAATCTGGAGGGAGCTGGTTCCAGAGGGTGGGTGCTCTGTTTGATAAACAAATGTTTGATAAACAAAGATGACAGAAACATTCCTTAAATCCTGGGAAAAATAATATACTCCCTGACTTCCTGAAGTGTAAGAAGGACGGAAAGAGAAGCATCAACAGATTTGCAAGATTCTGTTACACATGGCAGTCAATCTCAGAGCTCTGGTTTTCCTGTGGAATGAGTTTTCTGATTATCTTGAAGGACCAACGAGACGTCTGTTAGGACCTGGCTATTTAAACAAGGATTGGGAGTCACAGTTTGCCCCCCCCTCACTCAAGCTATTGAATTTTTTAACCATGTTTTGTTGACTGTATTTTATTATCTGGTCTTATTATCTGGTTATCTTTATCCCAACTTATGAAGGGGGGTATCCATTGAGTTTTGATTCTGATTGGAGCAACCTTAAACCCTGCAAATGTAATTAATAAATAACTTGTACGTAAGTAAGTGAATGCAGATTTCCAACTTTTGATATATTTTATAGCAAATATTGCAATTTCATTAAATGGTGTATTTTTTAAACAATTAATTTATCTGAATTGCAAAGGCATTGATTTGTGATACCTTAACATAAGAAAGTGCTAAACAAAAAAGGATTAAGTAACAAATTAAACAAAGAATCACTCTCATAGGACTGTATCCAATTGCATCCATCCCTACATATGTGTAGTCCTCACTTAATGACTGGTTGCCTGTGACTGTTCAAAGGTATGACAGACTCCCCCAAAGTTACAGTACTTACTACCTGATTCTGGAATTCTGATGACTGCACACATTCCTGTGGTCACATGGACACATTTTGGGTGTTTGGCAACCAGTTCCCTTTTTGGTCAGTTGCAGTGTTCCATAGTCATGTGATCACATTTTATAACTTTTTTTGCCAGTTGTTTTCAGCAGGTTTCTGGCAAGAAGTACCCATAGAAATACGTGGATTTGCTTACGTATTGCAGAGTTCACTTAATCATTGCAAAAAAAGTCATAAAATCAGGTCCAGTCACATGGGTGTCTCAACATACGTAATAATTTACAACAGAAATTCTGAGCTCCATTACTGCTGTCAGTCAAAGACTACTTGTAGAATTGACACCACCCATCAGTACATCCTTCCACCTTAATTTGTACTGGTGGCTAGGGAACTTTCCAAACCAAATGTGTAGGCTACAATGGGAATGGGTGGGTACATGTGTGAAGGAATATGTCAAATGTATAAGTCGAGATCTCTGTACATTATATAATTTGAAGACATTTCATACAGAATGATAATCTTCCATGACATGGAGCCAGCATTCAATTGTGGGCCATTAAATAAATCAACACTTCTTCCTCGCAAGAAAATAATGTGTTTAGCAGAACTGGCCTTTTGAAAAAAACTGAGCTGATGGATGACGTGATTTCAAGTTTGTCTAAAGATTTGTAATGTTTGGTGACTCTGGATGCAATTTTAAATCTTGGATTTGTTTTTCTTTTTTCAGTTTCTGTTCCAAATATTACAACCAGTGTTCCAGTCCCAACAAGTCCAGGTTGGTTGAACTCAAGTGAATGTCTAGGTTTAAATGATTATTCTCTGGGGCTTCAGTCAACTACATACTTGACTTTAGTCTACTGAAATAGTGCTTGCAAGGAAAATGCAGTAAACATAGGCCTACATACTCAACTTTCAACTCAAAAGTTTTTAAAGACTTCAACTTATTGAACAAGATGTAGAGTTGAACTTTTTCATACTATTTTATAATTCTTAGAATGACTATATGAATTTATATGAATCTGAGATACAGTACTGTCCTATAAAATAGTATGGAGGTGCCATGACTTAGCGGTTAAGAGGTTGGACTTGTCAACCGGAAGGTTGGAAGTTCAAGACTTAAACACTGTGTGACAGGGTGAGTTTCTGTTCTTGCCCCAGTTCCTGCCCACCTAGAAGTTCAAAAGAATGCAAATGCAAATAGATAAATAGGTACCACTTCAGTAGAAAGGTAACAGTCTTCCATGTGGCCTCGGCATATAGTCATGCTGGCCACATGACCACAGAAGTGTCTTTGGACAATGCTGGCTCCCTTGGCTAAGAAACGGAGATGAGCACTTCCCCCTAGAGTCGGACATGACTGGCTTGTCAGGGAAACTTTTACCTTTATCTAAAATAATATAGTTTTGCAAAGAAAGCTATCACTCATATTTTATGACCAATTCTCTAAAGCAAAATAATTGTTTTTCAATATTGTGTTAAATATGTTATGTGATCTTTAGCAATAAGGACTACATTTATTAATATATTGTTTAAATCAAAGATTAACAGTTGTAAAATCTAGTGCTTACTATGTTCTGTGCTGCATTGTGCATTAGCGCTCTGTGACAATAGCTCTTTGTAGTAAGAATGCATATAAGCCCAAATCTTCATTAATGCCAAAAGGAAACAGAATTCTTACGCTTACATTAATTGCTGCTTTTAATGTTTTACAGACACATGTAGTACTATTGAATATGAAGAACAAGTGTTTTATAGGGGTTGTGTTTCAAATGTTACTTTAACCCGCTGTGAAGGTGTGTGTCCATCATCAACAAGGTAAATAAGATAATATTGCATATTTTCCAGCAACCATAATAAGGCCTACTACTGATTAGAAGTCATATTAGTAAGATATTTCAATGTATTTTTCCAGCTATAGCTTATATGACGGTGGCAGATTATTTTTGCTCATCTATAATACAAGATCAATACAAGAAAAGATCTAATCCCTACCTATAATATGACCATACCTTTCCCAAAGTTCCTGTAGTTTAGTAGTTTCATATGCATCTAATCCCCACTTAACAACAATAATCTAGGCGGGAATTTCCATTGCTAAGCAATGCTGTTGAAAAGCACGACATTGTGAGATCACACTGCTTAGTGATTTATTTATTTAGTGTTATTTAGTGTCCCATTTAATGATGGGAGTTCCAGCACTTCTGGTGGCCATCCTTACATGCATCACACAATGTTGTTAAATGCAAGGTCACAGGATCACCTTTTGTAACCATCTGCCCACTGACTTTGTTTATTGGAAGCCAGTAGTGAAGGTTGCAAATGGTGATCACATCACTGCAGGACACTGCAATGGCATGACTTGCAAGCCACGTGTTGATCTCCTGGATCATGATCATGCTCTAAGTACAAGAACTAGTCATAAGCACTACTCACAGGTTGTCTAAACAGTCACTGAATGAGTGCTTATTAAATGAGGATCACCTATAGTGCAACGGTCCCCAATCTTTGCAGCTTGGTGGCCCAGCTGGGAGGGAGGGAAACTGGGTCACATGAGCAGCGGGTCACTGTGCCCGCACTTGCGGGCGCAGCTCAAGTTGAGTTGTACATGTGTGTGCACGTGCGCTGGCCCACCACAGCCCAGTTCCAAGTAGGCCATGGCCTGGTAGTGGGCCACGGCCCATGGGTTGGGGACCCCGTGTATAGCATAATTTTAACAGATTAACAGAGTTGGAAGGGACCTAGTCCAACCCCCCACTCAATAGCAATAGCAATAGCACTTAGATTTATATACCGCTTCATAGTGCTTTACAGCCCTCTCTAAGCGGTTTACAGAGTTCAGCATATTGCCCCCAACAATCTGGGTTCTCATTTTACCGACCTCAGAAGGATGGAAGGCTGAGTCAACCTTGAGCCTGGTGAGATTTGAACAGCTGAACTGCTGAACTAGCAGTCAGCTGGAGTAGCCTGCAATAGCTGCATTTAACCACTGCGCCACTTCGGCTCCTCAAGCAGGAGACCCTACACCATTTCTGGCAAATGGCAGTCCAATCTCTTCTTGAAAGTCTCAAGTGATGAAGCTCCCACAACTTCCTAAGGCAAGCTGTTCCATTGGTTGATTGTTCTCACTGTCAGAAAGTTCCTCCTTATTTCTAGGTTGAATCTCTCCTTGATCAGTTTCCATCCGTTATTCCTTGTCTGTCCTTCAGGTGCTTTGGAGAATAGCTTGACCCCCTCCTCTCTGTGGCAGCCCTTCAAATATTGAAACACTGCTATCATGCCTCCCCTGGTCCTTCTCTTAACTAGATTAGCCATGTCCAGTTCCTGTAACCGTTCTTCATATGTTTTAGTCTCCAGTCCCCTAATCACCCTGGTTGTTCTCCTCTGCACTTTTTCTAGAGTCTCGACATCTTTTTAATAGTGTGATGACCAAAACTGAATGCAATACTCCAGGTGCGGTCTAACTAAGGCTTTATAGAGTAGTATTAGTACCTCACTTGATCTTGATTGTATCCCTGTTGATGCAATTTAGGATTGCATTGGCTTTTTTGGCTGCCGCTGCACACTGCTGGCTCATGTTTAGCTGGTTGTCCACTAGGACTCCAAGATCCCTCTCACAGTCACTGCTATTAAGCCTGGTTTCACCCAGTTTATATGTATACTTTTGGTTTTTCTTACCTAAGTGTAGGACTTTACTTTTCTCTGCATTGAATTTCATTTTGTTAGATAGGGCCCAGCGCTCAAGTCTGTCAAGATCCATCTGGATCTTGAGCCTATCTTCTAGGGCAGTGGTTCCCAAACTTTTTCAGTCCATCGCCCCCTTGGTGCTACAAACTCATCCTCACCACCCCCCACCCCAACCCCTCAGGTGGCTGTAGCTTAGTAGTCAGGTGACCGGGTGGGCGTGGCCAACTTGTAAAGTATGATGAAACTCACTTAACAACGCTCTTGCTTAGCAACCAAAATGTTAGGCTCAATTGTGGTCATAAGTCTTTCTTTCGTTCTTTCTTCTCTACCTTCCCCCTTCTTTCTTTCTTTTTCTTTCTGTCTTTCTTCCTACCATCTTTTTTTCTTTCTTTCTTTTCTTTCTGTCTACCTTCCTTCCTTCCTACCATCTTTTCTTTCTGTCTGTCTGTCTCCTTCCTACCTACCATCTTTTTCTTTCTTTCTGTCTTCCTTCCTTCCTACCATCTTTCTTTCTTTCTTCCTCCCTCCCTCCCTTTCTTTCCTTTTTCTTTCCTTCTTCCCTCCCTCCTTTCTTTTTCTGTCTTCCTTCCTACCATCTTTCTTTCTGTCTGTCTTCCTTCCTTCCTCCCTCTTCCTTCCTTCCTTTCTTTCCTTTTTCTTTCCTTCTTCCCTCCCTTTCTTTTTCTGTCTTCCTTCCTTCCTACCTACCTACCATCTTTCTTTTTCTTTCTTTCCTTCTTCCCTCCCTCCTTTCTTTTTCTGTCTGTCTTCCGTCCTTCCTACAATCTTTCTTTTTCTTTCTTTCCTTCCTTCCTTCCTTCCTTCCTTCCTTCCTTCCTTCCTTCCTTCCTTCCTTCCTTCCTTTCTTCCTTTCTTTCTTTCCTTTCTTTTTCTTCCTCCCTCCCTCCCTCGCTTTCTTTCTTTCTTTTTCTTTCCTTCTTCCCTCCCTTCCCTCTCCTCCCTCCTTTCTTTTTCTGTCTGTCTTCCTTCCTACCATCTTTCTTTCTTTCTTCTTTCTTTCCTTCTTCCCTCCCTTTCTTTTTCTGTCTATCTTCCTTCCTTCCTTCCTACCATCATTTTTTCTTTCTTTCTTTCTTTCTTTCTTTCTTTCTTTCTTTCTTTCTTTCTTTCTTTCTTTCTTTCTTTCTTTCTTTTCTTTCTTTCTTTCTTTCTCTTTCTTTCTTTCTTTCTTTCTTTTTTTCTTTCTTTCTCTTTCTTTCTTTCTGTCTTCCTCCTTCTCTCTTTCTTTTTCTTTCCTTTTTCTTTCCTTCTTCCCTCCCTTCCCTTCCCTCCCGCCAGCCGTGGCCAGGCCGCCACCACCGCTCACCCAGGCCAATGGCTTGTTAAGCATTCTCCGGGTCGTGCACCAGGTTGCAGAGCGCCATCAAGGCCGGCTGCCGTGTCAGCAGCTCGGGGTGCTGCAGCTCTTCATTGAGTTTGGGGAGGCCTTGGCGGCCGAAGGCCACAGGCGCCTTGGTGGGGTCAATGTCGGGGGGCAGCTGGGCTGAGATCTGCGGGTGCACCATGCCAGAGGGGAGCCCGGTGAATTACGCGCGCTGGGTTGCTAGGCGCTGGGGATGCTGGGCGGGAAAGTCCGCGCATGCGCAGCTTCCGCAGCGGGGCCTTCCCACGGATCTGCGAGGGCTCGCTCGAGCAGCTTCGGGAGCGGTCGGCTTCCCTCATCGCTGTACCACGCTCAGTACCTAGCACTTGTAACTCCATCGCATTCCACGCTCTTGTGTGCAGGGCAGCCCATTCTGAAAGAAAACATCTTGCATTTTCTTTCAGAATGGGCTGCCCTGCACATAAGAGCGAGGAACGCGAGGGAGCTTCAAGTGCAAAAGCATGGCGAACCACCTACCGCTCCCCTGGCCCCTCTCACCGCCCCGTCGCCACCCTTGCCTCTCACCGCCCCCCTAAGGGTGAGGTGAGGGTTCCCACTGCCCCCCGAGGGGCGGTACCACCCACTTTGGGAATCACTGTTCTAGGGTGTTAGCTATTCCTGCCAGTTTAGTGTCATCTGCAAATTTGGTATGTTCCACTTCTATTCCTTCATCTAAGTCATTTATAAAGATATTAAAGAGTACTGGGCCTAAGATGGAGCCTTGTGGTACCCCACTGCTTACTTCTCTCCATGTGGACTTAGACCCATTAAGGACTACTCGTTGAGTATGGTTGGCCAGCCATTGTGGTTCCATCTGGTGGTGAGGTTGTCTATCCCACTTTTCTCTAGCTTACGAAGAAGTAGGTTATGGTCTACTTTGTCGAATGCCTTGCTGAAGTCTAGGTATATTATGCCCACAGTGTTTCGCTGGTCTACTAATTTAGTCACGGTGTTGAAGATGAAATGAGACTGGTTTGGCATGATCTGTTTTTTAAAAACCCGTGCTGGCTGCTAGTTATTACTTTACTCGTTTCTAGGTGTTGACAGATCTGTTTTTTTTATTATCTTTTCCAGTATCTTCCTGGGTATTGATGTTAGGCTGATTGGTCTGTAGTTTCCTGGGTCAGTTCCCCCCCCCCTTTTTTTTGAAGATGGGAACCACATCAGCTCTTTTCCAGTCCTCTGGTAGTTCCCCAGTGTTCCAGCATTTTGAAAGATGTGGTGCAGTGGTTCTGAGATGACATCTGCCAGCTCCTTTAGTACTCTGGGGTGTAATCCATCCGGTCCTGGTGATTTGTATTCATCAAGATAATGATGATGATGATGATGATGATGATGATGATGATGATGATGATGATGGTGATGATAACAACAACAGAGTTGGAAGGGACCTCGAGGTCTTCTAGTCCAACCCCCTGCTTAGGCAGGAAACCCATTTTAACTTTAGTTTCCAGTCTGTTTTTGCAGTTATATTTCTGGTAGGTTGGGCTATAGTTTCTTTTTGTGTGAAGACTGATGCAAAGAATGAGTTAAGCATTGTTGCCTGTTGCTTCCTTGCCATCTTCTCTCTTTAGTGGACCAACTGTTTCCTTGATTATTTTCTTGTTGTTTATATGTTGGAAGAAACTTTTTTTATTATCTTTGACTTTTGTTGCAAGTCTTTGTTCATTCTGGGCCTTTGCTTTCCTTACTTCGTCTTTACAGATTCTGACTATCTGCTGATATTCTGCCTTAGTTATGTGTTCCTCTTTCCATTTTTTGTACTTGTTCTTTTTTCATTCAATTTGTGAGAGAGATCTTTGTGCAGCCATGTTGGTTTCTTCTTGGATTTCTTGTTTTTCTTTCTCATCGGTATTGTGCTGGTCTGGGCTTTTATGATAATATTTTTCAGTTTCCCAAGATTCTTGAGTTGTTTTTCCATTTAGGACTTTCATCCAAGGAATTTTTCCCAATTTCTCTCTGAGTTTATCAAAATCAGCTTTAAAATCCAAGACTTTGGTATCGTTGTGTTCTATTGTTTGTGTTTGCGTTATATTGAATTCTAGTATGACGTGGTCACTCTCCCCCAAGATTCCTGCAGTTTCAGCTCCCTCTATGACTTCTTCTCTGTTTGTATTAAGTCCAGTATGGCTGTCCCTCTAGTTCCCTCCTCTACCTTTTGGACAACAAAGTTGTCAGCTAGGTTGGTTAGGAACCTATTTGATTTCTCACTTGGTATACAGAATTAGTTTTCCATTTGGTATAATTTGGTATAGTAATTTGGTATAATATTGTTTAGCTACTTTTAAAAAGCTGACTGGATCACTGGAAGGAAATAGTATGAATGTAGTGTAAGCATGTGTGATATTCCACATAGTACTCAGAAAAATGTAAAAGTATGTTTCCCTTTCATAACGATTGATTAAAACTTTTAGAACCGTTTTTTAGACATTTTTCAAAAATCTGTCACATAGGGACACACACACACACACAAACACACTACATATTTTACATAAAATATGTTAAGAATTCTCACTGACATGATGTATTTCCTAAGTTTAGGGTATTTTTATGTACAGAAAGTCATACAATATATCAAATTATTTGCCTGTTGACCTACTTGGAGCTGTGGTGGTACAGTGGTTAGAATGCAGTATTGTAGGCTAACTCTGCATTCCACTGCCAGGAGTTTGATCCTGGCTGGCTCAAGGTTGACTCAGCCTTCTATCCTTCTGAAGTTGATAAAAAGAGGACCCAGATTGTTGTGGGCAATATGATGACTCTGTAAACCACTTAGAGATGGCTGTAAAGCACTATGAAGTGATATATGTCTAAATGCAATTAGCCAATAGTATTAGTGTTAATTATTAACCATTTCTTACATTTACAATATCCAAGGAAACAATTTCTGTATTTTTAAATTAATTAACTTGGTAAACACATGCATACTTCATCAAAAATAAGACTTTTCTTATTCACAGGCAGAAGAATGCAAGGATAGAAAAACTATGCAAGTGCTGCGCACCACAAACTTCCTACAAGAAGGAAATAGAGATGCCATGCCCCAATCCAGATAACCCGAATGAACCACTTTTTACACATATCCTTATATTTGGTGAATGTGTATGCAAAGTAGAGGGATGTGTACACTAGCCAAATTTACCAGGATCAACCCTGAAGCAATATTTAAAATAAATCATCAGTTGCTATTTACATTATACCTAAAGTCTGGAGTTAAGAGTCCCTTTGTTTACATTAATTTGTCCAAACACTGAGAAGGCAGCTACTCTTTTAAGAGCAGTGCTGATAACAAATTATGTTAATTTATTCATTATTTGGGAGATAGGAAAATGAAATGAATTTTTGCCTTATTTATAAGGCTTTCATCAAATTAATATCTACCTGTGTAAAAAATTTTACTGTTTTAATAAAGATATTAGCTGGCTTTTTAGTTTCTAATGGTGAATAACTGAGAGATGTTATACCTTCCTAATCTTATAATCTAATGGAAAATTCATTCTTCAAATGCCCATTTTTGTGTTGTCAAAATGGAATCTTTCGTGATGCAGAGCAACATATCGACAGAGAAGACTTACAGAAGTAATTGAACCTTTGTAATTGAACAAACACCTTCCTCCCTGCAAGAAAACACATATTAAAATAATCAAGGATATCCAGCTAGTATAATTAAGTTTAGTACCATTTGTGGGAATCAAATCTTTGGCGAAGAGGAACACACACAAAAAGAAAAGGAATAGAATGGAATGGAATTGAATGGAGTATTTCTGAAAAGTCTATACCAGGAATTTCTGGATGAAACTCTCAGAAACAGCTTGATTATGGAAGGTCATGCACTGTATGTATACAAAAGCATTCCATGGGAATATACTGTGGAAAGCCAATTGTATAGGAACATATTAAAGCAACATCATTAATCAAATGGAAGATGTGAGTTGAACACATAAGCCATGTTCTTTCTATAAAACCAGTAATACAGCCAAATTATATTCAAATTAGTTGAAAGTAATCAAGTTCTTAGCATGTCCATAACACTATTAAACCAAGCCTAAATTCCCACTTTATTTCTTTCAAGGTTAACCAAGATCTGTATTATGTTATATCAAGATAATTTGTAAAATAAAAAATGCATCTTTGCCACTGGATGAGGCTGAAATTAATGACAGGTAAAACCACAGGTCGATCAGAAAGGTCGGCACTTCGGCGGTTCGAATCTCTAGCGCCACGTAACAGAGTGAGCTCCCGTTACTTGCCCCAGCTTCTGCCAACCTAGCAGTTTGAAAGCATGTAAAAATGCAAGTAGAAAAATAGGGACCACCTTTGGTGGGAAGGTAACAGCGTTTTGTGCGCCTTCGCCGTTTAGTCATGCCGGCCACATGACCACCGAGACGTCTTCGGACAGCGCTGGCTCTTCGGCTTAGAAACGGAGATGAGCACCGCCCCCTAGAGTCGGGAACGACTAGCACGTATGTGCGAGGGGAACCTTTACCATTACCTTAAAACCAGAGAATAAAGAGAGCGTACTTTTCTTACTTCTCCCTACCTGGTAAGCTATTGAAGAGGACCATTTGGGCAGATTAAATATATGATAAAACTTGAGATAGAAATTTTGGTCTGTATTCCTCTTAAACACGGGGTCAAACTTGCCGCGTCATGTTGCCATCACATGATGTGAGCATGACGCATCCAGCCCGCGGGCCGCCAGTTTGACACCCCTGCTCTAAAAAATGAATTCCAAGTCAGGATCGGTTTCCAAGAATAATTAACAGGTAGTCCTTGCAATCATTCACAATTAAGACACTGATGAAAAAAATGAGTTTATGACCAATCCTCTGCCATTCCTGCAGAGCTTTGCAGGTCTGTGAAGTGAAGGAAAGTTGAAGTATCATTAAGCACAGTTGTGGTTTCACTTAACAATGGCATTAACGACCATGTGGCTGGTTCCAATTCTGATCACTGGGAACTATCTATATTGTGATAATCTGAGTGTGCATGCTTCCAAAACAGGAATATGTACCAGAGTTTGGTGACCTGTTCATCTTTGCATACACATGAGCAAATGCTGAATGGCACAAGGCTGCCTCTGTAGGAAATCTGAGCCTCACACATCAACCGGGCATCTCTATCAGAAGCTAAAAGGTAAAGAGGATGCTACTGGGTTCTGGAGCTGACTGAGGAGCAGATTGAGTCTTGCAAGCTGCAACAGTTTTTCATACCCCACTAGCCTTTGAGCCAGCCTACAGCTCCCCTGGATAACTGAGTGGCTGGGTTGGGAGTAGGTAAAAAACCCACGAAGACCATGTATTGGGGGGGGGAAGCCAGCCCAAAGCTTGTGGGGACCCCAAAGTGGTGCCTTGCTTAATGACCATAACTTGCAGCTATTACGGGCAGACTCCGTTATCATCATAACTTGAGGACTACCTGTAATAGAAAATGAAGAAGGTAAAGTGCTTCAGAATTCAAACAAATAAGCACCTGTCACATGACACCCCAGACTTAACAACATTTGATAAGACAAAAAAGTATATCAAGGACAGCAAAACAGAAAAAGAACTGGAGAAAATTATAAAATATAAAGACCTACAAATAAAAGTAGTACAACTGTGGGAAAAGCAAAGATAGTATCAATAGTAATAGCAACTTGAGCTCAATCCCAAAATGTCTGAAGCACTACCTTTGGCATTGACAAAATAACCATCAATTGCAAAAGGCAGCTTTACTTGCTACAGTTTACATCCTGCAACAATACTTTTAACACCATCAAATAATACCTGCCTTTCCCAAATCCTTGAGAAGGACTCAATAGGTGGATAAAAATGTCAAACCCAGTCTAAACATCTGTGTGACCAACCGTAATAATAATGATACACATACACCACACTGATCTATTACAACACCTTAGGTTCTTGGGGAGAACTCAGTGGGTATAAAGACCAACTCCAGCTAAACAACAGGCAGCTGTAATTTTGCATTGGTGTGAAAAGAGATTTCTTTTTTTAAAAAATAGACGCATTGAAAGTTCTTAAAATTGAGAGCGAGGAAACATAATTTTAGTCTTCTAGCCATTTATTTTTTCTGCTAAAGGTAACATGATTAGAGTTATGTATTTTCAGATTCATACACTTATAATGAAAGTTGACCATATAAGCTGAAAATCCACTTTTCATATACTGAAATGGTTATACATAGATACCGGAGTGTAGACCTAAGTTTACAGCATTTCATCTTCCAGTTGAGGAATCTTTCACAAGTCAATAACAAATACTGCACTTGGATTACTAATACTGTTTTAGCCACAAAAAGTATTATTTCTGGTTGATAAAGAGGATATATAACTTTGGTAATCAAGTAACTTATCCCAATAAAGTTAAATTGTATATACCTGTACTTCAATTCTGTTCCCCATTAGGGAAACAAAAACCACATGAACAGCTGATTTGGAATCTTCATCTTTTTATGGATAAATCACATTTGCTCACAACTGCACAGGAAAGACCACCAGTGCTTTGCCATGGTATTAAATAAATGCAATCACAGTGCCTTCAGAACTGCCCTTTTAAAAGTTAAATGGCAGATCTTCTTAATATGTTATATGACAAGCTTCTAATTATCCCGTGTTTTAATGGTTTCCAGTTCCATGTGAAAAATGAGGATGCATTCACCTGTTTTTTGTGATCATCATTCTTAGAATTTATCCAGTGAGAGGAGAATATTGGAAGTTATCCTAGTTTTATTACATGACCAAATTAATGCCATTTCATTTATCAAAATGTGCTAATTCAGTGGAGCCCAACAAATCTACCTTAAGAAGTTTGCAAAAAAACCAGTAATTCAGTACTCAAATTAGAGGAATCTGGATAATAGTTCTGTCTGGCTTAGACATGCAATTTTATCTTTAAAAAAAAGAAGCTGATTAAACTCCCAAGGACATTTATTGCAATATAGGTACCATTGCTTATTTTTTCTTGCTTTACTGAGTGACTGTTATAACCATTTTAGAATCATTTCAGAGAAGTGTGATTGAAACTTATTTCTACTTGCTGAAAAGGATGTCAGGCTGAATTTCTGTAATATATTACAAATGCATATCCCATGCAAAGTAGATCATATCATTGCTAGACTTTTTGAAAATAATGCACCCAACTTTGTGATGTCAAAAAAGCAATTATCAGACCATTATACTTTCAAAAGCTAATGATTTACTTAGGACCTGAATATACTAGACTTCTGTATCTGTGTGACCCACCCATATGCTAACAAAATTATTACATCGAAATTGCCTTATCAATAATAACAGCCAGGGCTAGAGAATATAGAAACATAGATTCTCTGGGAAATTTTTAGTGAAGCTCCATGTGATTTTTTAAAAAAACTTTACACTCCAAGTGAACAATGGATTAACTAGAGTTCTCTAGAAATAGTGAATCTAATAATTCTGATTCTTTATTCCAGTGTTTGATGAGAATTTTACTCTTTGGTAATTCATTATTTGGAGGAAGTGAAAGGGTGAATTAAAACTGTTTAAAACAAATTGCTTGAGGTAGGGGGGAAATAATATCCTAATGCCTCTGTGTACTGTATTCAAGGTCAATGCCCATAGCCTATTTTGAAAAAGCCAACACCTGTGAGATTCATTACAACATTCCTGACTTTCCATCACATCACATTGATGCATTTTGAACATTCTCAAAAGTTGATCTGCCTAAGATTGACAAAGAGTACAGTGACAAGATAGCTACTGCACGGTCTCATCAAATAGAACTTTGCTGATTACTGCTGGGGCAATGCAAGGATAAGAGAAGTGACCACAATGTTACTAGCAATTTACACTGGAATTTACAGGGGGAAAATGCAAACACCTTTCATTTAGATCATTGTTAACCAAAGTAAGTCATCATAAGACCAACTCCTGACAAAATGCCTGAAATAGTTGAGGTGACAAACACAATGCCTCCTGGCCTCCTTGTGCCAGAAATACTTTCACATTTAGGTAACTTTACATTTACACACATCTTTTATTCACATAAGAGGGACAGGTCCTTTAAGGCAGGAATGTGAATGTGATGGCAGTTATTTATGCAGACACTGGTGCACAGGGACATTCCTGGAGCAGGACAAGAAAAACAGGCAGAAATAAAGAATCAAAGCTGGTCTTGAGTTAAGATTCAGAACTGTTCTGACAACAATTCGCATAATCTTCGTGAGACTGTTTCTTTACTTGTTCGTAGTGTTAGTCGGTACATCTGAAAAAAATAATAAAAAATAAGTTTTATGAAGAACGGCTTTAAAATTGCCCAAATTCCTACCCTGCTTGTAAGTGTTTTCTGTAACAATTTTAGATGTTTAAGAATCATAAGATGGTTTGATGTTTAAGATTAAAAAAAAAAGAATTGCAATGGAGGCGAACCTACCTAGTCTGAACCTACCTGAAGAACATTTTTAGCTTAAGGGGAAAAGAGGCTATATTTTTTTAATCAAAGAGTTCAATAGTAATCAGTGGGATTACCTGTATTTAGAATTAAAGAAAATGAACTGAGCTGCAGAATTAAGCATTATTGTGAAGCTTTACCTTTACTAATTCTTAGAACTTTTAGGTATTCTTAGAAAATAGAAGTGACTGGCAGTTGTATGTCCAGAAAAAATAGAAATGGGTAGTCGCCAACCTTTCAGACCTCAGGGACCACCAAATTCATAATTTTAAACCCCGCGGACCAATAATATGATTTTTTAAAAAGATAAACAGTACTTAGTGCAATTTTTAAAAAATGCAAATAATTTTTCTGCGGACCACCAAAATTTTCTCACAGACGACCAGTGGTCCACGGACCACCAGTTGGTGACCACTGGTATAGACCACTGATAGTGAGAAGTATCTTTGACCTTCTGGGACATGGGCATCACAACCACTTTTTGAAAGTACAGTACCTATAAATTGCTTCCAAAATTCCAAATATGCTCACTGACTTAAAGATGTTGCATAACTCTGCTTTAGCAGAGAATCCTATATTAAGGCTACTTCCTCACTCAGCAATCTTTTCCTGCCTCCTCTGCTCCCACCCCCAAAAATCTGGTTGTTACTCAAAACGTCTTACATCCTCCAAACTTAATATATCACAAGTGATAGTGCTACGTGTTGTACAATCATGTATCACAATATTTACAAGTCCATACATTTTGGCCAAAAAATGAAGTTTATTCCCCGGTGCACACAAGATATATGAAATGGAAAGCAACTTCAGTTAAGCTGTCACAAAATTAAAAAGGCAAATAATCACTCTGAAATAAGAAAATACAAGTTCAAGAGGGGTGAGTTTCACCTGGAGAATTTACAGTACAAAAAGGCAAACCAAAACCTGTATAGAATGGTACCCCATCCCAATGCAATTGATCTTCCTGATTAATAAATGACACTCTGAATGTAATTTTGCAGAAACTCAATTGTCTATATAGGCTGTACAATGAATACAAGGCAAAGCTAATATTGGGAGTGCTATAAAATGTATGTATCAGGGGTGAAATGCTCCCGGTTCAGGCGGGCCGGTCGGTCGTCGTAGAGCCGGTAGCGATCGCAGCGCGAGGCGTCAGCCATCCGCCCAGATGCCGCCATTTGGGTTCTTTTACCCTCTGCGCATGCACAGAATGCTTTGCGCATGGGCAGAGGGTAAAAGAACCCAAATGGCAGTGTCCGGGCGGGTGGGCGAGGCCTTGCACTGCGATAGCTACCGGCTCTACGACGACCAACCGGCCCACCTGAACCAGGAGCATTTCACCCCTGGTATGTATGCATTGTCTTAGTCAACACTACTCAGCTAGCATGTATATTGTTAGAGCACAATCTTCAATGAAGCACTATGTCTGCATTTGGTAAATGAAAGGAGAATGTTTATCACTACTGCAATAAAAAACACTAGAATTTCTATTTTACTTTAGAAGAAAAGATTTCTGTAAAAATACACATGGGGAAAATTAAGTGTCTTTCATACGATACACGCTCTTGGTTTGACAATAAAATAAACATGGATTACCTCTGCCTGAAGGTTGGGTTCAAGACGCATCAAACAACCAATTTGTATTGATTTTGTGTGTATTATGCCAGCACCTACAAAGTTAGCAGGGTTAGGATCCACTTCTTCCAGTAGAGCTGTGCCAAAGCCAATGATCTGTAAAAGAGGATTTAATTTTACTTAATACATCTCCTTAAAAGACAAATTACTTAATTTTATTTAATTGAATTGAAAGCCATTGGACAACATGCAGATGGAGAAAGGAAGGAGGAGGACATATAAAATGTATAAGATTGAGCAGAATGCTAAACACACACTTGATTAAGACTCAGATAGCTTCCATATTAGGGAGAATGCAGAAGTTTGGACTAAAGAAAGAAATATGGTGTTATGGCAAAATCAAATACCCAAACCAACTTTCCCAGTTAAAATAAACTAACAAACCAACCATAAAACATTTAGACACAAATAATGCTGACTTGGGCACTAAAATAATTGATAGTGAAAAGGAAAATTTTGATTAAAATCTAGTTTTTGTTTCTTGGGGGAAACAGCTTCCATTTTTGAGAATCAGCTAATAAAATATAGACAAGGGAATGATGCATTTCAAAGATTGTCAGAATGTACATAGTGTGTAGTGCATTATTTTGAATAGCTGTTGATTAACAAAAGGCCACTAGTGAAGAAATAAGCTTATACATCCCTTCTGTCTTTTTAAAAAATCTGATAGTTTGTTAGCTTTTTGTTTTATTTTTTTAAAGCTTCTTTTTATTTTGGTAAGCACAACAAGCAAAACAGCAGAACAAATTTCTGCTTCTTAATGAATAAAACAGAATCCTTCAAGAGGCAAAGAAAAAAAGATACCAAAATTAAGAAGAACTGAAATTCCTATGTTGGTAGAACAAAACTTTGGCTGTTTGCATGTGTTTATGTAAGAAGCAACACAAATTTCCTACCATGCAATTACCAACTAATGGAGTCCCATGATGTTTTGTCTCCTAATGTCCAGACATTTATTTAAAAAAGTATAGCTGTGTAAGCTGTTATGTCCATAGCTTTAGCTTTACTATCATTATCAGGTGCTTTTTAAAAACAGATTAAAGACAACGGCTTTATTTTCCATTATTATAAAGTTTTGAAGTCACAGAAGCAACTGTGCTTGAAGGCGAAATATAACCATCGAGGCAAGATAAATCATTATACTTACTTTTGCCTTTGTAATTTCAGCATCCATTGGATGGTTTGCTTTAAAGATATTCTGTACTTCTTGTTGAGGGCTATGAAGAACATCAAAAGTTGGTATTAGCAGTTCATATTTATTATATTTCTGCAGCAAAATGTTTATGACAGAATGTAAACACATTTTACACGGAAGTAGAAGTGTAATACATGCATGTAAATAGCACTCTTCTGCTAAACAAGGAATCTTATAGGATTTGCATAGCAATGGTCTAACCAATGAACCAAAAACAGGTATCCTTAGGTAGGCTGCTCTTTAGCTATATGGATAGAGAAATATATGCATATATGGATAGAGAGATGGAAGAAGTGTCAAATATTTTCCAGAAATTCAGCTGACATCAAAATAAAATGGACATGCAGAAAGACTAAATTTGATAAGCTTCTGCTATATTAATGCTCACAATTTATTAAACAATTCTATATTTAATTTTAGCTTCTTAAAAGATAGGACCTAAAGTAGTCCATGTTATACTAAACCTGAAACAATAAATTGAATCATTCTGTTTCTGATAATGTATGAATGTTTCCTAACTATAGATGAATATGTGAGTTCTGATATTGACATTCTGAATTTCTGAAATAGCATGGCCAGTATAACATTTGTTTAAACATCTATTTAAGTCTCTTCACCCCTTTTCGTACATTGAATCCACACACAAGTCACATAAGAGAACATTTATGATAGGCTGGAGTCAGAGAAACCAAAGGGATATTCACTGGGTTCACGTATAATATTAAATCTTAATGTAGTTTAGGTGTCTTTAGTAAGTTGTGTAAACTTATTGTGAATCACTGTGACATATCCAATCAAGTTAAAGTAAACCACAGCCTTATAGACTGTGTTAGCCCAGGCACAGCCTCTACCCGGAAATGCCTCACTCAAATGTAGCAGGCTTCTTTCTGTTTGACTTATCTCTGTATCATAAATGAGTACCACAGTTTGGGACTCCTCTTCCAGGAAGAATAATGAGATAGAAGGAAGTTAGAGAGCAGTATGGCACCAGTGGCCTACTCCCGGAACTCTGAGTGAGAAAAGGCAACATACGTGGCTGCAAATTGATAGCTCTTTTTAGAGATCACATATCGGATCATTCCCCAAATTAATGAGAACTTGGGTCAAGTAGTCAAACATAGTAAAAAAACAGACTCAATGGTAGGACTGAATTGCTTTGCAGGGAAAAAGGAAGTGGAGTTTCAAACCTGGCTCCTACAGAAACAAATCATGAATTTACAAGGCATCCTTGGTGCTCTCTGAGCTTGGTTGTTTTCTTGCAGATGTTTCATTACCCAATCTAGTTAACATCATCATCACCACCACCACCACCACCATCATCATCATCACCAACATGATGTTACCTAGTTTAGGTAATGAAACGCCTGCAACAAAAAAAACCAACCAAGCTCAGAGAGCACCAAAGATCCCTCATTTCAGCCCTGAGTTACAAATATTCTCCTTCATGGATTTACGTCTAAAGAGGTTCCTTTTTCATTTGAGCTAGGTGTCAGTGTTCACTAAAATCCAAGTGACAACCTGGAAAAAGTAATATAGTATATAATAATTAAGGACATGCAAGATTAAAATAATTTTACGTGCTCAGTTGTTTCCATCTCTGGAAGAAGTCATTAGCCGCCATTTCTGTAGGCTGGAAAAATTTGTTCAGTGTGATAGGTAGCTTCACGGAGATGTTTTGTAAAGCTCCTCCATATCTGGAAACGGCAATGACAAACTTTTAAAGAAAATTGTCTTTCCTTTTTTTTCATAAGGAGCAGTTTTTAAACCATTTGACCCAATTACACCTTTTTAAATAATATCATTACCTCCCCTCCCTAAAAAAACCCAGGCTATTGTTTTAAACAAGTATCCCAGTAGCAGCCATCCCAATCTGGATCCTCAACTCTCCACTTCCAAATAATAGGTGCCGTACAACACAAAATTTAAAGTCAGCACAGTAAGCAAACTACTTTTGCTGATCCCAATCATCTCAGTGAAGGCACATTGGAAGAGGATATTTTTCACTTGCTTACAAAAAGCAAGCAATGTAGGAGATTCATGTGTTTCCCGGAGGGAGATTTCCCATAAAGCGGGAGGCCACCACTGAGAATGATCGCCATCCTGACCACACCCATTAACTTTGCAAGGAGTGAGGACTGTTAGCAGGCCCTGTCTAAATGACCAGGCCAAGCAATCAGATTCTATGCTTCCAAGGTGTTGCCTGATGGCAGAATGTTTTATAGGATATGCTCCAGCGGTGAAATCTACTTACCTTCCTTACTAGTTCGGAAGAGCGCACGCGCGCTTGCTTCGCTCACACGACACTGTCGCACACACATTTTCACCCTCTGCACATGCACAGAAGGCTTTGTGGATAGGGTTAAAAAAAGAAAATGGCGACATCCGGGCAGGTGGGCGGAGCTTCGCGCTGCCGCCACTACTGTTGGCGCTGCAGCTGCTGCTACAGGTACGCCCGAACCAGGCCGAACCGGTAGCATTTCACCCCTGATATGCTCCAACAGATGAAGGAAAATTCAAAGTGAATATTCCTATGGTAGAAGGGCATGGGTGACTCAATAAATTAAGAGGGAAATGAAAAGCAGAGATGTAGACAGTGATACCTACTTATTCTAAAAATGGCAGTGTGATTAAATAATACTCATGAGGGGGACGTGGAGAACATTTCATAGGAGGTTTGTACCTGGCCTCAAGACTATTTTTGTACAAAATAATGTGAAGCCTATTTCCTCATGAAAAAGTTCAACTAAAATTCATCAAAATGTTTAATTTGTCCATGTATGAAGCAGAAATAAATGATAATATTAATCCCTTCAAATAATTCCTGTAGCAGAACCATCATGTGTTTTGTGACTAGCTGCTGCTAACAGTTAACTTACTCCTTTTTGTTCCTTTCATTTCTTTTTTTTCAACTCTTTGCTCAACCCAACACACACACACGATTATGCTTTATATCTGAAGGCCACAAAAGTTTATGCCATCATCAATAAGATAATCTCTAAGGTCACAAAAAACACTTTTTTGTGTGTTCATGGAAATGGATTACTGCAGATATTCCTCTAGAAGTGCACTTAAATGAAAAACAATGTTCAAAGTTGAACTACCGTACCTGAATTGAATGTTTAAGGCTGGCGCTTCCATGAAGTCTGATATACACTCAATATTTACAATCTGTTGCATCTGAGCGCCCCCTTCCACAGTGGGGTCAACAGGTTTAGTCTGCAGATTCAGACGTGATAAGTTAAGGAAACAGATTTGTTTTCTGTTGTTCTTCTTTTGCTGAACCTTGCAAAGATTGAATCTGGTCATAAAGGTTTGGCAAGGTTAAGATAGGTAGAAGGGAAATAAATAGATTAAGTGTATGTTTGGGATTAAATAGGTTGCTAGGATGTTGTTAGAAGACTTAAAAATTATTGCTATAGACAGGTCAAGTTAGTGGATATTTGTCCATGAAATCACTAGGAATGAATAAAGATTAATTTAAAAAGTATACGTTTGCATAGGATTAATTATGGAAGAAACAAGAGGTCTATCTACCTTCCAAGTACAATTATTTTTTGTCATCTCTGTGGTCTTTAACTTAGAAACACAGGTCAAAATGCAACCACCAGCTCTCTGCTTGTAGACTATTGACCAATATGCGTAGAGATGGTTGGGAAAGGGATCCTGCACTTATATCTGCTTTCCTTGTCTAAAATATATATTTTGCAGATGTCTCTTATTAGTTAGGTTGATATTCTCAGCGCTTCCACAATTTACTTTCTTTCAGTTCAGCTCTTTTTCTCTTCTGACTGTGCAGTACAGATCCCCATCTTCACCATCTCTCTTTCCTTAATGGAGGAAAACATCACACACTCTACCTGTTGACAGATTTAAGCAGCTGAATCTCTCTTTGCATCATGCTCTCTGCTAAATAAAAATTGTACTGATTTTCATTTACACAAACACAATCTCAAGACTAGTTTATTAGTTTCTTATAATTATATTGCTAATTTGAAAGTTTTTCTTTTCGTGCATTTTTTCTGCTTTTTAAAGCCATATGCCAGGCAAACAAAGCAGCAAGATCATTGTACTAAACTAACAAAGAATGCCTGATAGTGTAACACATAATCATATTTTTTTAGTCTAGAATATAATATAACTCATTTATATAAGTGACAAAGGATATTTGACTGAAGATCATCTGAACAGATTAATGTTGGGACAAAATTTAAAAATGGTGTGGAAGTTTTATTGCCATAAAATATGAACATACGACCTAGAAGAAAGAAGAAAATATCTTAATCATACGATCCACATTACCGATGAAGTCCAATGAGAACTTTTAAAAAATACTCACAAAAATGTATTTATCATGTTTTCAAAATGCCGTGTGAAATTGTGAAGGGAGTTTTTGAGCAGAAAATGGTTATTTGTGTTTGCAAAAAAAAAAAAATGCTATGTGCTAGATGGATATTTGGGAAACATGGAAGCCATTATAGTTAGTTTTAAAATACATGTAATCCTCAGATTACATCCATTCATTCAGTGACTGTTTGAAATTAAAACTGGTGTTGAAGAACAGGGTCTTACTACCAGTCCTCAAAGTTATGGCTGGTGCAGCATCCCCATAGTCAAGTGATTGCAATTTGGGCCCTTGGCAACTGACTTAAAATTAAGATGGTTGCAACATTTTGCAATGACACGATTACCATTTATCTCTTTCCCTGGTGGCTTCTTATGAGCAAAGTCAATGAGGAAGCTGACAGAAGGTCACAAGTCACTCCTGAAAGTTGCTCCAACTGCTTTTTCTCCAGGGGATCTCAGACTCCATAGCACCTGCCCGTACTCTGTAGCGCTGATCCACCCACCCTTATCTCTTGCTCGCCAGTCTGCTTGACTGGGATGCAATTTCAACAGCATAAGAAAACCCTTCTGGATTCCCACTTTTTCTTATGTCACAGTCCTGTGAGGCCCTTGCTTAACAATCCTCAACGACCTTGCTTAAGAACAGCAATGGGATTACTATTGCTAAGTTATCGGGTCATACAACATTGTGCTTGATGACCACATTGCTTAGCGACAGAAATTACTGTTGTTAACGGAGGACCTCCTGTATGCAGCTGTTAGTTACAGAAGCTTTCTACTCATCAAGTGATAGGATACAACTGGCATCTCTGAAAATCTTCACTTTCTGAGGGAAACCTTGCTTATGGGCAACTCTTTAGGAATCAAAGAAACTATCTTTAAACTGAAAACCTGTCAGGCCGAAGCCATTTTTTTGTCAGGGAGCTTAACCCTGACAAAACCATTATAACTTTTTAAAAACAGATCTAAGACAGCAGTTATCACAATTTCAGCTCATTATAACCTATCAACTCACCCAGGTTCTGACGAAATTCAGATTTCAGACCAATCTGTAGTAACTGATTCTCAAACAGGACTCCATTGTTTTTGCAAACAAACCTAGAAGTAAAGAAATAGCTGCATTAGTGAAATTATATTTAAACAATTATATACATTCTTCCAATCTTCCAATCTTGGAAAGGAAATACAGATAGAGATGTACTCAAGAGTAACAGAAGACATAAAAATCTAGATAGATTACAGATTGAATTTTCACCTTGGAGGGGAAAATGTTTTCCAATTATAGAAAAATTATTCTGAGCAGGGTAGGTAATCTGATTAAAATATTTAACCTTGCTAATAACATATATGGAAACATGTACATTCATGGTATATAGGACTGAATGAACATTTGCCTTAATTAGGAGCTCCATACCAATAGAAACTGCCAAGTTTAGAGCTGGTCCTTTCTCTATAGCAATAATCCAGTTTATCATCTGAAGGATATAGAAATTAGCCAATCCTATTTTTGGAAAAACAAGCCAATGACAAGTCAACTTAAAGTGACAAAACAGTTTCATAACTTAATGGAAATAGAGAATAACTACATTGGGTAAATCCCGGGAGGAATAAGAAGAGAAGAAATTGAAGCACTGATTTATTACATGCCTTGCAAAGTTGTCTTCTGAACCAGGAGCAAGTGATGCAGGATTTGCAGAATTGTCTGAAAACACATCCACTAACAAGCTACCACTTGATGTTGCAGGAACAGAATTTGAGACTGCAGCTGCACCAAGACCTAACAGGTCTGCTGAAGGAGATGGAGTAGACTGCAAGAAACAACAGGTGTTTTAAATGCTAAAAAAAATACAGAGCCAAGATACTTTCTTTTCCCCCCTCATTCTGTTTATGAAAGATCAGGTGCTACACCACAATCTTTTTCAAACTTGGCAACTTTAAGATACATACCTTCAACTAAGAAATTTCAATTTCCTGGCTGGGCAGATCTGGGGATTGAGATCCACACATTTTAAAGTTGCCAGATTTGAAAAGTGCTGCTTTTCCATATTGACTTTAAAATAAATATGGTACTAAAGGTTTTTTAAAATCCTTAACTTAGTGCATGTACACACACACATACACACACAGGGGGGGAGAGGGGAAGAGGGAGAGAGAGAGATTAAAGTAAACAGAAGAAACTAGTTTGCCTCCAAAGTGTATGGTCATAATAAAACTGACAATCTCTTTCTATGTTTCTCTGAAAATGAGCAGAGTCCACGTGGAAAAGATATAGGCAGGATTCCCAATTTCTATTCCCACATGTTCCATTTTGGCCTCCCATATTTAGACCCTGCAGATTTGACTGGAAAGGTCGAAGGTGAGCTGCAGAATCTGATCAAGCAGGACTTTTGAGTTCTGTTGATGTTAAACTTGAGCAACAGACTCAGAGCTCCTGATGATGGGAATGTAAAGGAAAAAGCCTACGTGCATAGCCCGTTACACACAAAATGGATGCAAATCCTAATATGGAATTAAAACCATCAATTCAGGTGTCTGTCTGAGAATAGTAGTGGCTAAAAGTACAGGAAATATGGGAAAACTTTGTATCTCTGCATTCACTCATAAGACATGCTTGGGTTGTCTTTATCTATTCTTCTATTTGTGAGTCTAGTGATCAATATTAACTGAGTGTTTGACTTTGCATACACAAACAAAGTCCTGCTCCGGAAAGATTTATATTTATTAAGCAAAACATGACTCATCTATGATAAAAACAAATGGAAGATGCTTTCTTGGCAAGGTTTTTTTATATATATAAATTATCGCTCAGAAAATAGTTATAAAAATGTTAAAATAAGGCTGCAGTAATAAATCACATAAATGTAAAGGCCAGAACAAATAATAATCGCATTATTGGCAATGTGGCAGTAAAAGTCTGAAATTGCTTAAGTATTAATGTCTACACAAGGGTGATATTCCCTCCCCCTCTGAAACAGCAAAAAAAGATGCTATAAACCTACCGCTGTGCTTGCATTTACAAGGGTGGCTTCAGTGCTACCATTGATATCCGAGCTTCTTTCCTTTTTGGTTTCTTCCAAATCAGTAACTGTATTGGGACCCTTTTTCTTTTTCAGCTTGGTTAGAATGGAGGATTCCCTCTCTGGAAATGGAGGCATTTCTTCTAGCACTGTTGCCTTAGGAAAAAAAACGAGCCACATTTTGGAAACGTTAAGAAACATGCTTTGACCTCTTAACATATAAAAACAGCTTTGTCTAAGTCAGGAGTGGATTTCTCTCTCTCTCTCTCTCTCTTTCTCTTTTTTTTAAAAGTCCTGAAGGCCACCTGAATGCTGACCATATTAACTGTTTTTCACCCTCTGGGTTGCCCTTGGGAGAGAGTGGAGCAGTTCACTAATTCTCCCCTCCTCGGTAGTTTCCTGAAAGGCTCTTTTCCCGCCAAGCACAGAGACCATGTCTGCCAAGTGTGGAAGCCAGAATGTCAGTCAATCTGGTTTCTCCACTTCGGAGTCCCCTTGGCAATGGAGCTCTGCAAAGAAAATGGACATGGACAGATCGTTCAACAGCAGCAAGCAGAGACAAGGTGGAAACTGGCTGGAAATGCTGCTGAAAAGGGGCACCACTGTAAGTGGGAGCAATTACGAATTGCCAGTCAGAAGGTGTGGAGGTGTGTACCGTTGCAGTGGTTTCCCCAAAAACCATGAAGGGAGAAAGAAGGTAGAGGTTGCCCTTACTTTGGCTTAAATAAGGAAATCACTATTCAGTGGTCCCATAACATTTAAAGGGTTCACGTCCCTTGGACTTGGGTTTTAAGCAGAGGGAACATCACCATCTGCAATTCCTCCTCTTCACTATCTCCACTTCCTCTACCATTGCCACTGTTTCTGCCTCTTTCCTCTAGTGCAGAGGTCTCCAACCTTGGCAACTTTCTGAGGTGTGGACTTTAATTCCCAGAATTCCTCAGCCAGTATGGCTGGCTGAGGAATTCTGGGAATTGAAGTCCACACCTCATAAAGTTGCCAAGGTTGGAGACCTCTGCTCTAGTGAACCAGTCAACAGTCATGGAAGTGATGCACCATTCTAAAGGGAAAAAGTGTAAACAGCAGGTAACTGAAGGAATAAGATGCTGCTCTTAAGAGCACTAACTTCATAAAAGTACTTGCTTTGTGACAGCACTGTCTGAGCATCTACATTCTCATTGGCTTAGGAACAGTGGGATGCTGCTGTAGCTTTTAACTAGCTGGCCAGTGCAGCACTACAGGCAGTCCTCGACTTACAACAGTTCACATAGTGACCGTTCAAAGTTACAACGGCACTGAAAAAAATGCGACTTATAACCGTTTTTCGCACTTACGACCACTGCAGCGTCCCCGCTTGGCAACCGACTCTGATTTATGACGCTTGCAGTGTCCCCGCGGTCACAGGATCCCCTTTTGTGACCTTCTGACAAGCAAAGTCAACGGGGAAGTCAGATTCACTTAACAACCGTGTTACCAATTTAACCACTGCAATGATTCACTTATCATCTGTGGCAAGAAAGGTAGTAAAATGGGGCAAAACTCACTTAACAGATGTCTCCCTTAGCAACAGAAAGTTTGGGCTCAATTGTGGTCATAAGTTAAGGACTACCTGTACACCATTCACTGATTCCTAATCACTAAGGGCAAATGGAAGCTTTTTTGGATTATCAGGGCCTAAGATCTACAACCCTCCAAGTTCAGCCCTGGTCACATCACTGCGTTCTGTTGAAGACAGATATGCAATTGCCTTCAAAGCCACCTCTAAGTGCAGAATTATTAAGAAATAAAAAAGTGAACTCTATTTTTGGAGGTAAGGTTCCTGATCACACTCAAAACCGTAGAAATGGTGGTAGACTTTAGGAGAAACCCTCCCATTCTACCACCTCTTACAATACTAGACAACACAGTATCAACAGTAGAGACCTTCAAATTTCTAGGTTCTACCATATCACAAGACCTAAAATGGACACCTAACATAAAAAATGTCATCAAAAAAGCACAACAAAATGTTCTTTCTGCGCCAACTCAGAAAGCTCAAACTGCCCAAGGAGCTGCTGATACAGTTCTACAGAGGAATTACGGAGTCTGTCATCTGCACCGCTATAACTGTCTGGTTTGGTTCTGCAACCCAACAAGATAGACACAGACTTCAGAGGATAATTAGAACTGCAGAAAAAACAATTGCTACCAACATGCCTTCCATTGAGGACCTGTATACTGCACAAGTCAAAAAGAGGCCATGAAAATATTTACATCCTGGACATAAATATTTGCATCCTGGACATAAATAGTTTCAACTCCTATTCTCAAAATGATGCTATAGAGCACTGCACACCAAGACAACTAGACACAAGAACAGTTTTTTCCCCGAACGCCATCACTCTGCTAAACAAATAATTCCCTCAACACTGTCAAACTATTCACTAAGGCTGCATTACTATTACTATTAGTCTTCTCATCGTACCTATCACCCATCTCCTCCCACTTATGACTGTATGACTGTAACTTATTGCTTGTATCCTTACGATATATATTAATATTGTTTCCTGGTTGCTTATTTGTACTCTATGACAATCATTAAGTGTTGTACCTCATTTCTTGACAAATGTATCTTTTCTTTTATGTACACTGAGAGCATATGCACCAAAGACAAATTCCTTGTGTGTCCAATCACACTTGGCCAATAAAGAATTCTATTCTATTCTATTCTATTCTATTCTATTCTATTCTATTCTATTCTATTCTATTCTATTCTATTCTATTCTATTCTATTCTATTCTATTCTATTCTATTCTATTCTATTCACTATAAATATACGTAACCACACATACATACATACCAAAATATCAGTACTAGCAATTGTACTGAGCCTCAGGTACTCAACAGCTCTCTGCTGTAGCTCAACGTCCGCATTTTTTAGTTGGCTGTCACTGCGTAATACGTCTTGAACAGTAGTTTTTATCTCAGGAAATAAATTTACAAACTTGATGTAAGTAGACAGAAGTAGTGCTCTAGTTGGGACACTGCACAGATGGAACTTTGAATGCAACAGGTTGAACTGGATGAGAGGACTTGGTGAGAGAAAGAAAACAGAGTCAGAGCTAACAGTCCATTCACAATGATTTGTTTGATGGTGGGGGGGAGAAGGAGAAGGAGTTCAGCATGAAAATCCTAATATTGCGTTTTGAAATAAAGACATTTCTGCTGCTGGACATTTTAATTTTCTAATTTATGCTATTCTACTATTCAGTTCTAATGGTTTATACTGTTTTAATATTCAAACCAGGGGTAGGCAAACTTATATTTGGGTGTATCTGTGAACATTTCTCTTGATTCTCACACTTTTTTTAACTGTAACTTTATTTTTTAAATATTCTTTTCTTTAAAAAAAAATAGGATACTGGTATGCTGCAATCAAATCTCTAAAAATGATAGGTGTGCCTATTATCCCAAACACATTTGCTTTAAAGAGAGAGATAATCTAAATAAAATCTGGTTACACGGGATCATGCTGGAGAGAGTTATCTTACTTCTTAAAAGTCAGCATGGTATACTGGTTAGGGGATTGGACTAGAACTGGGAGATCCAAATACACACGTAGTCATATGAGGCCTGAGCTGACTCTCAGCGTGATTATGCTACAGATGATATTACAGTGTTTTTACCTGGATCTTGGATCCCCAGCAATCAAGTTTCCAAATTCTCCCAAAATGTAGCCACCCACTTTGACCAAGTTTTCATGGCATGCTGGTGCTTGGAGAGCCTATTGAGAAAGGTATTTGGGAAGCATGAAAATATTACCCATTCAGAAAGTGTGTACATAAATACCTAGGGCGGAGGGAAATCTGGGCCAATATGAAAAAAAAATATAGCCTGTTATGTGCATAACCTCCTCTTAGGGTCCAGATGTATAAGGAACACAAACATTATACAATCAGGAGAAATGATTTATTGGTAATCCTGTTAAGTTTTCCCCCCAAAAAATGTAAAGGTATTCTTATTTATACTTAGATCCACATTCTGCCTTTGGAATAGACACCCCCCCCAAAAAAATACCCTAATAATTATAGTTAATCCATACGGTAAAATTAAGGGCAAGATCAACCAGAGACGTCTGTTGAAGGAAACAGACTGCAAAGTAAGGAAACACCCTCCCCCCTCCCCAATTGATTACATACAGTTTAAAAATGTTTATTAGCTATTCTACAATCAACACTTTTAAAATAATTTCTCACATAATTTACAAGATACTTCACAGGAGAGCAACTTCATTTGTTAAACACCTTTCCAATGCTCATTTATCTTTAGTAGAGAGTAAGTTATTTATTTTTAATAAACAAGTTCCATTCTTAAATACATCTTTTCTGCACCTTTACAATTACACTAGAATCAAAAAACCTTTGCAGGCAATTAATTGAACTGCAAGAGGTTATGTCCAGTCCCTTCCCTAACTATGTGCTGAGTTGGGAGGAGGGGGAAAAAAAAGGGAGGGGGGGAAACAAGATAGAAAATTGAGTTTTCTGCCTGCTTTTGAGTCTGACTATTCCCTCCAATGACCTTGGCCCCACCCAGTGCTAATAAAAAATGGTCCATTGTATGTTATAGATTTTGATAGAAAAATGGATCATTACTTTCATAAGTACATATTAACCATTAGATGATACTAAAAATACTAAAATTATGAAGAAGTATTAGATCCACATTTCTTTTTTTAAAAAAATCAACTGATAAAACAATGCGAGGAGGAAGAAATACAAGAAGTAAAAAAAGAAAAAAGTTCCATTTAAAATAGCTCCTCCCCCATAACTACTTGTCTTTTATTCATGAAAGATGACTTGTTACCTGCAATAAGAACACCTTCACTGTGTTAAGAATAGCATATAAGTTTCATGAAAACTCTCTCCAAGCAAGGTTTTACTATACATCTTAGGTCAAGGCGGAGTTCCAAGTATATGGCTCTTCATTACTAGTTGACCTTGACAAGTGCCATTCGGCTTTTGATCGGGATAGGGAAGTTGAGATCTGTATGACCAGTTGTCAAACCAGAAGAATTTTATTCTTAATACTGGAGCCCAGGATTGATAAGTCCTAGAGCTTCTCTCTAAGGTTGCTGGAGCCAAATTAGAGCTTTGAAATTATAATAGGCCAATATGGATGCTATGTCCTCAAATTATGGAAGTGTCTTTTCTAATATCACCTTGGCTCTCCTTTTGTAAAGTTACACATTAATAAAAACACAATACATTTTCAAAAAAGTCATTGCACTGCAGATTTTTTTAAAACCATCAGATACCAAATCCATTTCTCCTTTTTCTAGAAAGCTCTCATCCCATTTATCAACAAATACTACTTACAGGCTACTTATTAATGTTTCATAAGTACATATTAACATTAGATGATACTAAAAATACTAAAATTATGAAGAAGTATTAGATCCAATTTTTTTTTTAAAAAATCAACTGATAAAACAATGCGAGGAGGAAGAAATACAAGAAGTAAAAAAAGAAGAAGTCCCATTTAAAATAGCTCCTCCCCCATAACTACTTGTCTTTGTATTCATGAATTACACAAGTAGTTTGTTTTTATTATAGAGTACAATGGGTTGCAGGTAGAAAAAACTGCCAAATTAATAGTCTTACCTCAAAAACTGTCTTTGCAGCATATCCTTGCACATCATCTCTGTTAATTACTATTTGAATTACTCTGTACCACACTTCTTCACTAACGTAATCCCCGGCAATTCGAATCAAATTCAGTATGGTATCCACATACCAAGTGTAGTCCACTGCATATTTCTCAGCCAGAATTGCAACTTTGAGTACCTGGAAAGAAAGAAAGAAAGAAAGAAAGAAAGAAAGAAAGAAAGAAAAAAGGAAGGAAGGAAGGAAGGAAGGAAGGAAGGAAGGAAGGAAGGAAGGAAGGAAAGAAAGAAAGAAAGAAAGAAAGAAAGAAAGAAAGAAAGAAAGAAAGAAAGGAATATGGGTTACTTTCTTATTTTAGAAGTTACAAAAACAAATTTAGTACATTAAATTTAGTACGACACAAATTAACATTTATATTTGAACTAACAACAAAGGCCTGATATAGCATAGTTCTACAAATATTCTAATCAAATGAAAAAAAAAACTTTTTTGACAATGAGCAGTTTGAATACATAGTTTAATGAACTGACCAATGCCGGCACCACGTTTTTTGTACAGAAGAAAAATGATGCCGAATTTAATAGGGAGGAATTCTTGCTATAACACTAAACTCCATGTATGACCATTCCCTAACTAATGTGCCTACATGTTAGTTACTCCTCTGAATAGTGTAAGTGTCAGAGAACCATATTTCAAACTCCAACTAGTAACAATAATTTCTGCCCGAAAACCATTTCTAACTTCATTGTTACATTTTTTTGAAATAAGTTCAGTTGCTATTGAAATTCTTAAGTATGATACAGTATGTAGATCACCAAAACAAAATAAAACCTGGTCATGTTACATGCACATCATCCAATGAAAGCTGGGATACATTTTTTAAAACTTACAATTTCTTCTCTAATAGAATAATCAGCTGTTTCCAGATAATTCAGCATTTCGGCTACAATTTGTTGGGCGTTGCTTCGGTCACACATAGCATACAGGAGATCTACTGCTCTCTGTCGTACACTTACATCTCTCTCGGTCTAGAAGTAGCATCATAATTATAACATAAAAAATTTGGGGAAAGATATGAAAATAATTTTCAAACATGAATGTATACCATGAAACTTTGAGAATATTGAGATACTGAGAATTGAACCAGAGTGAATAATAGGCAATTTTGTCATGACATCAAAAAATCTAAATAGTACTTAGCGTAAAATGCCTATTTATGTAGTGTCTGAAAGAGCAGTTTTATTGCCAGGGGAATTAAAGTTCCATTCAGGTACTTTAAGGTAAAGTAGAAGATGATTCAATGAATTAAAAATATATGTACATTGCACAGAGTCCTCAGAAACTCTTTAAAGTAGGGATGAAATAAAAAATAAAGTCCAGTATCTTTCCTTATCCAAAAATCTTTCTTGAATTGATTAGAAAGTACCGAGGATTAAATGGGATGCACCAACCTAATAATAGGGACAACTCTATATAATGTACTTGCTTAGACAGTAGCAATAGCAAAGAAGAAAAAGCTGCACGTCTTACTGCCTGTTCACCATCCTCCATGCCAGGGGTGTCAAGCTCAAGGCCCACGGGCTGGATCCGGCCCACAGGGTGCTTAGATCTGGCCCGCGGGCTGCAGTGCCTCTGCCAGCGAAAACGGAGCTTGGGAGGGCAATGTGCGCCCCCCCTAGCTCAGTTTTCGCTGGCAGAGGGTTGCAGGAGGTCGTCGAACGCAGCTCGGGAGCCTGTTTTCGCTGGCAGTGCTCGGGCCGCCACAGACACCCCCGACACGAATGACGTCAATCTGGCCACACCCACCCCGGCCCCCCAAGGTCAAACACAACCCTGATGCGTCCCTCAATGAAATCGAGTTTGACACCCCTACTCCAAGCTAACCGATATGTCCAGGTGCAGCAAAGGACAATATTCCATCTTCAGTTCTGAAGATAGATTCAAAGTGGGCCATCTGGCCATTTGTACAAGGTGTAGGAGGGAGCTTTTCATTTCTTTTTGCCTCAAACAACAGAATAGCAAGGGCCAGACCAGGCCAATACTATGGAGAGAAGGGACAAGGAACAGGAATCGAGGCACAGCAGAAAAACAGAAGATGAAAGAATGGAGCGTTAAATGCTGCGACTGCAGGCTGACTGCTAGTTCAGCTGTTCAAATCTCACTGGCTCAAGGTTGACTCAGCCTTCCATCCTTCCGAGGTCGGTAAAATGAGGACCCAGATTGTTGGGGCAATATGCTGAACTCTGTAAACCGCTTAGAGAGGGCTATAAAGCACTATGAAACGGTATATAAGTAAAGTGCTATTGCTATTGCTAAACTATTCCCAATTTCACTCCCTGTGGAATGAATGTCATCTTCCTAAATTATTGTCTATCTGTGGTTAGGTTCAGCCCTAGCTTTAATCATGCAGGAGTCACACATTTTCAGAAAGCAGGGAACACCCACACTATAAACTTTCACTTTTCTTCTTTCCTCCGGAGTTGCTCTCTTATCTTTTCCCTCTCTTTTCTGCATATTCATAGGTAGAGAATGCTCTTCTTAGGATTACCAACACAGAATTGTTCTACTTGCTAAATTTTGATACAGCAGTACAGAATGGGAGCTATAATTCAAGCATGGCCCAATTAGAAAAAACTTGAACCTTATTGTGGATTATGAAATGTTTTAAAGAGGTTGCAAGGAAAAAGCATTTTCATAGCCTGTAATAGTTAAATAAAAACTTGGAGATAACTAGCTAGAAAAACCAATAAAATGCATATCAGAAGTTTGATTTGGTGCTAGGTTTTTGTTGTTTTTATGTGTTTAGTTTCATTGTTTTAATGTGATTTTTATGCTGTTTTAACTTTTGATTGGGAGTCGCCCAGAGCTGATAAGATAGGCAGCTCTATAAATGATTTAAACAAATAAAATAAAAATCAATTTAGCAGAAGAATCAGGGTTATAGGCAATATACAGAACCAAATGTTACCTTCAATGCATTGATCACTGTTTCTATGTGTGTTTTCACAGCCTCGTGTGAAAATTCAGAGCTGGCAAGCGTGCACATGCTTTCCAATGCTAAGTAACGAAGATTAGTTTCCCGGTGTTGCAAAAACTGGCCTAGCTGATTACAGGCACGAACAAGCAGGTTTGGTTCACTAGGCAGAAGAGAGAATGTAAAAAGATAACAAACTGTAAGAATCAGTAGCACAAGTGTACTAGAGAGCATTAGTGAAAGCATTATAAGGTACCTTCACTAGCATTAAAAGTGCAGCTAATATTTTCTGAATGTTAGTAATAATAATAATTACAATTCCATTTTAAAGCAGGAAGCTTTACCTGTATCATTTTCACAGAGAATTTCATAAGAACTGGGAGTGTGCATTTTGGAGTAATACAGTCAATTACGTATAATCCTGATGTTCTAGTGATGGTGCATATTTACAGTATGTATGTATGTATGTATGTATGTATGTATGTATGTATGTATGTATGTATGTATGCATGTATATACATACATACATACACACATACATATACACACACATACATAGTACACACAGAGTACACACAGAGTACACACACACACACACACACACACACACACACACACACACACACACACACCAAACTATTCTAAAAATATGAGTTCCAGGTATATTTATTAAGAAAGAAACTGACATTCTGCGAACTCCGAACCTAAAATAATTAATTTTTTTTATTCTACTAAGCTTTCGTCAGCCATCTGCTGACATCGTCAGAGTATTAAACTACCATTACAGAGATGGTAGTTTAATACTTGGACGATGTCAGCAGATGGCTGACGAAAGCTTAGTAGAATACATTTTTTTAATTATTTTAGTTCCGGAGTTCGCAGAATGAGCGTTGCCTTACCTGATACGCTCTTTCTCATCAGGAGGAGCCAGCAGTCAGGATGGGTTGTCTCCGCCCACTAGCAGTTGAGGACCGAGTCACTTTTTTTCTTAAATCCCCTGGATCCGCCCTCTGAGACCCCAGTTATGACGAATCCGAAGGGACGACTCGATGTGGCGAAAACAGTAGGACCGATGTCCTTAACATCCCAACTGGTTGTGGACTGGTTCGGAATTGGTAAAAAAACTCTTGATGAAACTAGGGTAACGGAAAACTGTACTTCCTTTTTTTGTGTGTGTGTGTGTTTGTTTTTGGTAAACGAAGGAACAACTTGGAGAAACTGGAAATGGTAGACATCAATCCTCAGGAGACAATATCCTAACTGGTTCAACGGGAACCGTACTGTGGTGAGGATAAGTCAACAACGCAACAAGATAGGGAGGGAGCTGACTGCTGGCTCCTCCTGATGAGAAAGAGCGTATCAGGTAAGGCAACGCTCATTCTCCATCCTCTGAGGAGCCAGCAGTCAGGATGGGACATACCAAAGCAGTAGTACCCATGGGAGGGACAGGAATCATGCGTTGTTGTTGAGAACTCTTTGCAACACTCTACGTCCAAAGGCCGCATCAGCCGATGCGTACTTGTCAATCCGGTAGTGTCGAATGAACGGAGTGGGAGACGTCCAGGTTGCCGCCCTGCAGAGGTCTTCCAATGGGCATTGTGTTGCCCAGGCGGCGGAAGTGGCAGCGCTGTGGGTAGAGTGCGCTGTGATGCCCGCGGGTCGTGGAAGCGAGGCCATGTATAGGCCTTAGCGATTGCCCCCCGTATCCAACGTCCGATGGTCGTGGGTGACGCCTTGAGGCCCATGGACTGGGGCAAGAAGGTAACGAGGAGCGCTTCCGTCCTGCGGAAGGGACGTGTGCGGGTGATATAGACGCGCAGGGCCCTGCGGACGTCCAAGGTGTGCCAAGTCCTCTTGGATGGATGCGATGGAGGAGAGTAAAAGGACGGTAAGATGAGTTCCTGCGCCCGATGGAAGGAGGAGTTAACTTTCGGAATAAAGGAGGGATCCAGCCGGAGAACGACCCTGTCGCTGTGGAAGATGCACAGGTCGTCGCGCACCGAAAGGACTCCGAGTTCAGAAATCCGACGGGCCGAGGTGATAGCGAGGAGAAAGGCAACCTTGAGGGACAAATGATGAAGAGAGGCATCTCGTAATGGTTCGTACAGTGCCTCCGTCAAGGACTGTAGCACCCTAGGAAGGTCCCAGGTCGGATACCGGTGAATCGCTGGAGGATGGCAGTTGGTGACCCCCTTCAAGAACCGGTGCACGGTCGGGATGTGGGACAAGGAGTCCCAGTGACCGCACGACAGGACCGAAGAGAGAGCCGCAAGTTGGCGGCGGAGGGTGTTGGGTGAAAAGCCCCGGTCCAGACCCCGTTTGAGGAATCGGAGAACCATCGGTAGTGGAACACTGAGTGGGGAAAGATGTTGTGAGAAGCACCAGGAGCAGAAGGCCTGCCAGGTCGCCGAGTAGATCCGTTCAGTAGAAGGTCAGCGAGACGCTTGTATGTAGAAGATGACGTCCGGATCGTAGAGCTGAGTCCTCAGGCAGCGCCGCTCAATCGCCAAGCGGTCAGTTGGCACCACCTGGGACCCGGGTGGAAGATTTCCCCCTGGCTGAGAAGGGACGGAATGGGAGGCAGAGTCCAGTGGTCCGTCACTGAGAGAGCCACGAGCTCGGCAAACCAGGGTTGTCGGGGCCAGAATGGAGCAATTAAGATCACCTCCGCTTCCTCCTGCAGCAGCTTCCTGAGAACTAGGGGTAGGATGGGAAGAGGGGGAAAGGCGGAGAGGAGCCCCTCCGGCCACTGAGTTTGGTACCTGGTGTAATAACGTGGTAGCTGTGCGTTCTCTGGAGTCGCAAAGAAATCCACCGTCGGGAGACCGAACCTCCTCGAGATGGACTGGAAGACCGACGGGTCCAGGCGTCATTCGGCTTGGTCTACTGTTGAGCGGCTCAGCCAGTCCGCCTGGACATTGGCCACCCCGGAGATGTGCTCCGATGTCAGAGACAGGAGGTGACGTTCCGCCCACAGACCGATCCTCCTCGCTTCGTCCATGAGAGTCCGAGAGCGGGTGCCCCCCTGACGATTTATATGCGCTTTGGTCGTAATGTTGTCCGTTAAGAGGAGGACGTGAGACCCCTCTATCAGATGTCGAAATTGCCTGAGGGCGAGTGAAGCGGCGTGCAACTCGAGCCAATTGATGGAGCACCTGGCTTGGACTTCTGACCACAGACCTTGCGCCGTGACACCTTCGCAATGGGCGCCCCAGCCCGAAAGGCTGGCATCTGTCGTGACTGTGACGGGTGAACTGAGGAAGGAACAGGGTACCCTTTGCGAGGGCGGGAGAACGCCACCAGGTGAGAGACCGCCGAACTGATGGGGGCAGTCGGACCTTGCAAGGAGACGATCCGCATTTTGCTCTCTGAAACGGGAGAAGGAACCATTGCAGTTCCCGGGCGTGTAACCTTGCCCATGGAGTTATGGAAATGCTAGAAACCATTTTGCCCAAGAGTGATGAAAGAGTTAGGAGAGAGGAGGATGCTGCCCCTTGAACCTGCCTGGCTAACTCCCTGAGACTGGCTTGTCGCTCCTGCGACAGGAAGACCCTACCTGCTGCGGAATCAATCATAGATCCTAAATGAACTATGGACGTAGAAGGGGACAGCTGGCTCTTAGACAAATTAATGGAAAACCCATGGTCAGTTAGGACCTTGGTGACAATTTGAAGGTGTTGCTGTGCCACCTCCTTGGAGGAGGCGTGCACCAAAATATCGTCTAAATAACATTGGACTTTGATTGGAAAGGCCCGAAGGTGACCTGCCAAGACCGAAAGGATTTTTGTGAAAACTCTGGGCGCAGAAGAGAGGCCAAAGGGGAGGGCCCTATACTGGAAATGTTTGTCTGCATAGCAGAACCTGAGATACCTACGGTGCTGGTGTGCAATGGGAATATGCAAATAAGCCTCTGTTAAGTCTAGTGAGGCCATGAAGTCCCCCGGCTGGATGCAAGCCAAGATGGATTTAAGGGAATGCATCCGGAACTTCCTGTAAGATACATAATGGTTTAAACGTTTGAGGTCTAGAATTGCTCTCCAGCCCCCCGAAGCCTTGGATACTACAAAAAGGATCGAATAGAACCCTTGAAAGAGCTGGTCCGGTGGCACCAGCTGAATAGCCCTAATATCCAGTAAGTGTTGCACCGCCTCTGCCATGAGAGCCCATTTAGTGGGGTTTCTGGCAGTGGGACACCGAATGAAGGCTCCAGGGGGAAGGGAGAGAAACTCCAGAGACAAACCATGCCGAATTGTGTTGAGAACCTAGGAATCCTCTGTTGTAGATTCCCAGTGATCAGCAAAGTATTTGAGCCGTCCCCCAATGGGGGCGTCAGTAAGTGCGAAAGAACTGCTACTTTCCCCGCTTGGCAGAGCGCCCACCGGCGCCTCCGCGAGAGTGTCGTCTGAATTGTCTCCCCCTGCCGGGTCTATCCTGATTGGGACGGAACCTGCCTGTATACTGACCTGGGGACCGGGAGAAGCTGGAGCCCTGGTCAGTGTGGCGAAAGGGCCGCCTGAAGTAGGGGGTCTGTCGCGGGAGACCTCTGCGACGGCAAGATCTTCCGTTTGTCCTTCGACTCGACGAGAAAAGGGTCGAGAGAGTCTCCGAAGAGTTGTTTGCCCTTGAGAGGTTTGGAGGCCAGTCGCCATTTATGGCGGGTGTCCACGGGCCATTGTTTGAGCCAGTGCATGCTCCTGGCTACGAGGGTGGACACCATCGCTTTCGAAGCAAACTTGGATGTGTATAGCGTTGAATCTGCCAGAAATTGGCATGTTGCAAAAATTTTGTTAAGATCTTGATGCGCCCGTATATTGGTGTCAGGAATCAAGTCTTGCATTTGTTTCAGCCACAGAAGGGCCACTCTGGCAAAGAAGGATGATGTGGACGCTGCCTTGATGGCCCAGGCCGCCGCCTGGTGGGCTCGCACTAGAGCCTGTTCTACTTTTCGATCTTCCGGCTTGAGATTTTCCTCCGATTCGCTTGGCAGCGCAGTCTGAGCATGGAGTGCCAGGACAGGAGGATCTACAGTTGGAACCTCAAGAAGATCCCCCAGTTCAGCAGCGACGTTGAAGAACTGGCGCTCAAGAGTGGAAGGGTTCAGCCCGGTTGCAGGCGCAGTCCACTGATTCTTTACTGTATCTAAAAATAATGAAGGAGCCGGGACTGAATCCGGTTCTGGGGTGATTGAGGAGAAGATCGGCCCCAGAGGAGTGGTCAGCGTCGGAGCCGGAGCGGCCGGCGCTGAGAGCCCCGCCGCGGCCCTGGCTTTGCCCAATAGGGACTTGTAGAGGCCTGGAGGGAAGAGAGCCGCAGACGGGGGCTGGGACGTGGTGGGTGCCTCATCCTCCGACAGGTCACCCATGGTGTCCAACTGAGTTGTAGGGAAATCATCGAGATTATCCTCTTCAGAGATATTGGACAACTGGTTTGCTGCCAAAAAGTCAGCACTGGTTCCCGGCTGAGGCTGCAGTTGAGGGGAAGAAGTGCCTGAGCCTAGAGGAGGCAAGGAGGCTGCTAGGCTTTGGAGGTTTTCAGTGATGCTGGACTGGACTGCCATTGCAATCCACTGCTGGATCAAGGCAGGATCGAATGGGAGGCCCGAAGGAACCGGGCCTAGATCCGGCTGAGGCAGGGGCCTGGCAGTCTGAGCCTCAGGAGGAGGATGAGGATGATCCACCTCTTATTCTAAGCCTGTAGGAATGGAGGTGTTCTGACCAACCCCCTGACTGGTGGTGATCTGGGGTGGGGCAGCTGGTATTCCCAATCCCCCAGGGCCCCACAGATTAGAAGAAATCTGGGGCAAGGATGTGGCCTCTAGGGAAGGTGCCTCTGTAGGCCTGGTGTGCTTTGAAGCATTAGCAGCCTTCTCGTGGATCCTTTGCAGGGCGCGATCTCTGCGCTGTTCCGCCCTTGTGGGCTCCGCCCTGCCTGCCTGAGCTGAAGAAGAGGCCGCAGCCTCGTCATCGTTGGGCCTGTTGGTCTTTTGTTTATGCTTTCCTCCTGGTTTAGAGGAGGTGGATGGCATCCCCTTTGCCATTCTTCAGCGACAGGGCTTCCCTCCTAATGAGGGCTGGATAGCTCAAATGTAGGGCCGCTCCCCCCCTTCGTGCAAGGGCTTCCCTTCCGACCTTTCTTCAGCTCCGGTGCACAACAATGGAGCGGTCCGCGAAGATGAGCCCCCTGGAGGATACTCCGAAATGCCACGTGGTAGCCCGGTAGGAAGCCGCGCGGCTGAGGGCGCCAAATTTAAAATCGGAGCCTTCCGTGAGCGAGGCTCTGGCAGATGGCTCCAAAGCGGCAATCCTCGTGGCTTCGCCGGCAGCGCTTTCGCTTTCGCTTTCCGGCAATGGGCAGCGGCGGCAAGAAGCTCGCTCCGATCCTGACTTTTTTCTTCGTCTTCTCAGTGAGCGAGGGCGCGGCGACGGGCTAAGCCCTTTGCAGCCAGTGCCAGAGCAGCCGCTCAAACGGCAGAAACTAGGCTGGCTGCAGCCGCGGAGCGAGAAATCCCTTGAGGCGGGGTGGAGGGTGGGGTGTTGGAATGGGTTAGGCCAGAGACCCAAAGCCCCACGTGGCAGCCTGGACGAAAGTCCCAAGCGGCTTGCCACTCTCCCTCACTCACTATTAAAGGTCAAATCCAAGGTAAAAAGGAATAATACAACCTGAAGATCTTCATGCAATCACAAAAGGGAAAAATATCCTCTGAAGGAACCAGCAGTTGGATGTGTTGTCTTCGCCACGTCCTACTTCTGCTGAGGACGAGTCATAACTGGGGTCTCAGAGGACGGATCCAGGGGATTTAAGAAAAAAAGTGACTCGGTCCTCAACTGCTAGTGGGCGGAGACAACCCATCCTGACTGCTGGCTCCTCAGAGGATGGAGAATGTCTGTTTCTTTCTTTACATACATACATACATACATACATACATACATACATACATACATACATACATACATACAAACATACATACATACATACATACATACAATATATATTTTGCCACTGACAATGGCTTGTGTTTTTGGGCTCTGCACATTGCGTTTTCAGCCTCCAAACCAGTGGTGGGTTGTAAATATTTTTGCTACCGGTTCACGCGTGCGCTCATGTGTGCGACGCTTCTGCGCCACCGCCAGCACTACCAGTTCTAAAAACTGGTCCGAACCGGGAGCAACCCATGCGGTTCCAAACGCTCCATTTGAGAGCCCCTTAAGGCTGCGAGGATCGCCAAAGCACATCGCCGCCGATCGCTGCTCAAAAACGTGATTCGTTTGGAGGCTTAAAACGTGATGCGCGGTGCCCAAAATGGCTACCTGGAGCAGTTCCTGCCTTCTCTTACCCCTTCCGTGCTTTGCATGTTTTAGTCACTGGAGCTCCCTCTGACGATCAGCTTTGCTTTTGAAGCTGTTTTTCAGCCCCAACAAGGCGCATGCGAGTGATCTTCCCCGCTTCACCTACTTTTCTCATTGCTGCTCCCTCCGATGATCAGCTGTGCATTTAATAGCTGTTTTTTAAAACTCCAACCTGTATGCGCTCACGCACTCAAAACCAGCGAACTAATTTGCTGAAGCTGACCAGGCTAAGGAGCTAGCTAGATGAATACCTGGTAGGCAAAATCCCCCCCCCCTATTTTCCTCCCCAAAAACTAAAGTGCGTCTTATACTCCGGTGCATCTTATACTCCGAAAAATACTATATATGTGTGTACACACACACACACACACACACACACACACACACACACACACACACACACACACAATCAAGAATAAGAACTACTACAAATTATATTACAACAAAGAACGTGATAAAGAAAGAAATAGAAAAAGCTAAGTGTAGTAAAAAAGAAAGTAGAAGTAGAAAAAACAAGAAAAATATAAAGGCATAAAGAAGTATTTTCTGATATTCTTCACAACAGTTATTAAGTACAATTATATTTTAACTTCTCTCTCTCTCAAGTTACATCATGACTCTCTTCTTTCTATACTCTTATCGTGTCTAAAGATCAAAACCATAAATCACAAGTTCATTTTTTAAAATTTTTATGCAAAACGTCATAAGGGTTTTCCAGTCACCAATAAATGTAAATGTTATCTTGTTTCTGTTGGCATATTTACTTTCCATGCTGTTTCATCAACATTAAACGTTTTGATGATATGGATGAGTTTATCAATATTATAGTTATTGCCATAGGAATCCTACATGTTATCCTACATCTAGAATGATCATTCTTGGGTTCAGGAAATAACATCTGATATTCCCATGTGATCACACAATACTACAAACACATGGTTATTATCCACGGGTGAGCAGCATCACCCATAGTTTAAGAATTAGGACAAAATAATATAATACAATTGCCAAGCAGATATGTATGGATGGCCCTTGTTCTTCATAAAGATTCAGTTACATCCTACAACTATGGAAACCAAGACCTTTAAAAGGATCTTTAAAAATGTACTTTACACATGCGCAAAAGCCCATCTGCCATTTTGCACATTTATAGAGTAACAAAAAACAAGTTAAAACCTGTAGCTACCAAAAAAATCTTTATCTGCTATGGTCTCTCCTTAGCAACTATCGAAATGCAAAACCTTGGATCATATAATTATGACCAAGAGATACTTGTATTGTTTGCATCAATCTTATCCAAGAAAAACAATTTAACAGATTCGTGTGATTTTTTTTTTCATAAGATTACATTTTTTCTTATTATGCTATTCCAGCATCATCAAAGTATCCCCTATTTTGTCACTGTTTTTAATCAATGAAAATGCATTGATAATAAATAATGTAAGCAAAGGGACAATGATTGGCCAAGTTCAAAAATATATGTCCTCTCAAGGGAAAGCGTATGAATTGAAGACAGTCATTATAGGGCACAGAGCAAAGCTAGGTTTGAGATGCACTATGGTGCTGTCACTTGAGAAGATGTGTGTCTGAGACTCATTTTCAAGTCATCCTTTTAGGTATACTTCTGAAATGGAATACAATTTCAATATCTGCTTAAGCAGAAAAATATCTGCTTAAAATCTCATTCCTGTCTCTCCACATTGGTTGCACCTGATTCACACAACATGCTAAACAAACTGTGTTTAGCACAGTTAAACACAGGAAATAGAACAGTAAACGAGCACAGTAAACCAGGAAATGCCGCATTTTTCGGAGTATAAGATGCACCTTCCCCCCCATAAAAGAGGCTGAAAATTTGGCTGCGTCTTATACTCCGAATGTAGCTTTTTAAAAGCTTTTTCCCACAGCCCTAACAAGGTGCTAACAATCTTCCCCGGCTCTTCCCGGCTTGCAGGCTTGTTTTCATTGCTACTCCCTCCGAAAAAGCTTTTTTCAGCCCTAACGAGGTACTAACTATCTTCCCGACTTGCAGGATTTTTTCATTCCTACTCCCTCCAAAGAAGTGTTTTTCAAGCCCTAAGTCTTTGCAGGTTTGTTTTCATTGCTACTCCCTCCAAAGAAGATTTTTTTCAGCCCTAACCAGGGGATAAAATAATGTGCTGAAGCTGACCAGACTAAGGACGCTAGCCAGATGAATACCTGGTAGGTAGATTTTTCCATATTTTCCTCCCCAAAAACTAAGGTGCGTCTTATACTCTGGTGCATCTTATACTCCGAAAAATACGGTAAATAGCACAGTAAACCAGGAAATAAATCCAGACTGACGTTAAGGCAGGGAACCATATGAAACCATAACTTATGTTAGCTGGCATGTGGCTCCACGATTAAGCAACCAGTAAGTCTTCCAGGAAAACAAAGTTTAGTTCAGGAACAGTTGCAAACAGAGCCACTCCTATATACTCCTTTTTTCCTATGCTTCAGGCATGCAGAGAGCTCATTTCAAAAGTAAAACAAAGGACTCAAGTAATCTCTCCACACCCTGCATGTTTGCTTCCTTTTTTTGTTTTTTAAGGAAGACAAAATGCAGATCCAGGTACCAGCAACGAGTGGAGAAAGACCAGATCGCCATGGCATGTTGCGGGTTACAGTGTCTTCTAGGATGAATGATCCCTGTTGGCTTAACTTTAGAATCACTTAAATTGTTGTTCGAACAGCTCCTAATTTTTCCAATTTGGTAAGGTTCAAGTTGGAAATTGCCACTGAACAGGTTTTTGCAGTGACATGCAAGTACACAGTTCAGGGTGGTTTTAAAAGAGCATGCCAGTTTTCGCAGCAGAGTTTGCCTCCAAAGCTTACCTGTCATGGTGGATAATTAAACTAATCGCCTCAAACAATACAGCATTCTTTGCATTTGAATGCTGCACTTTCTTTGATTTAGGAGGTTCTTGAGCTTTGTTAAGAATAGTTTCCAGACATTCTGTGAGACGTCCTCGAACGGAAGGGTCTTCTGGGAGAAAGAAACTCATTAGGCAAATTCGCTGAACAATGTAAAATTATACAATTACTTTTAAATGTCTCATTGAAAATGTCAGTGCTGTTTCCAGATAACATATGAAATAACATATCCTGCAAGTATAGAGTACCTAATAATTTCTGATCTAGGCAGCTGTTCGCTTCAATACAATACGTGATTTACGTGATTTAATCACGGGCGAGGGGGTGGACCTGGCATGCATAACTGAGATCTGGCTGGGCCAGGAGGGGGGAGTAGCCCTCTCCGAGATATGCCCAGACGGGTTCTCAGTGTTGCATCAGCCGCGACCCCAGGGAAGGCGGGGAGGAGTGGCTAGTATAACACGCCAAAATCTGCATCCTCGTGGGAGCCCTGCCCCGGAGATTGTCGGGTGTGAGACGCTCCTTCTGAAGTTGGACTTAGGGGTTCAGGTGGGCCTTTTGTTAACGTATCTGCCTCCTAGCTACGTTACCAAGGCCCTGCCTGAGCTGCTTGAGGTGGTAGCAAGCCTGGCAGTGGAGTTCCCAGGCTTATGGTGCTGGGGGACTTTAATCTGCCTTCGGCGGGCGAAACCTCTGGTGCAGCTCAGGAGTTCATGGATTCTTAAAATGTTCCTTAAAATGTTGTACGCCGCCCTGAGTCCTCAGGGAGTAGGGTGGCATAGAAGAACACAGATAGATAGATAGATAGATAGATAGATAGATAGATAGATAGATAGATAGATAGATAGATAGATAGATAGATAAATAAATAAATAAATAAATAAATAAATAAATAAATAAATACACAGCATTAAATAATTCCAATCCTAAGTGTATGAAAAATGCAGAAAGTTACATTTTTAAGGGAACAAACAACAACAGCAGGATTGCATTCCATGCAATGCTCAAGTTTGTGGCAGTAGTAAACTAAAACAAAAATTCCACAGAGTATCTTCCTGCATCACAATGTTGCTCAGAGCTGGGTAGGTTTGTCAAAATGGAAAAAGCAGAGAAAGATTCTCTCCAGTCTTACTAGCATCAGGCAAATAAGGAGTAAGTAAGGATAGGGAATGCTGAGAAATCCATCCTTGCTTAATAAGATATAATCCAACAGTCATCATTTCTGTCTATATTACAATTAATTGGTTAGACTATTTGACAATATTGGAGACAAATAGGACAAACTAAATTTAAGTGCAGGGGAACAGTTCCCAGCCCATCATGTTTTGACACAATGGGAGGACATTCATTTTTAAATTGTTGAAATAGTTATGCCCCCCACAAGAACAAGATGCACATATGGGACTCAGGAATGTTATACTTGCAGGAGATGTTATTCCAGATGTTATCTGGAAGTGACCTCCAACACAAACAGCAAAAAAGCACTTATGATATTTGGTGTGTGTGTGTGTGTACATACACACACACACACACACGTATGTATGTATGTATGTATGTATGTATGTATGTATGTATGTATGTATGTATGTATCACATTTTTGCTGATAATGAAAATAAAGGGAGACTTTATTCGACAGAGAAAAAAAACACACACACATATATATGATCTAGTCTCTGCTTAGCATTTCCAAGAATGTTCAGTTACTATTCAAGAAAGCTTATACTGGCTTAACAAGAATATATTTTTTGCCTAAAGTTTAATTCAAATCTGTTTTCCTGCCATTTTCTAACCTAACATTGTGCTTGTGTGCATTTGCTGAATGGCAAACCTCAGTTATCTGAAAACTCTAATTGCATCTTTCATTCATCTTAAGATCTCCAAGATAAATATACCCAGAAGCTTCTCATTGGGCAGTTCAACAAATTCCTCTCTCCTTTTGCATTTCTCCAATTTGTAAACAATTTTAAAAAGCGATGTCCAGAACTATATTCCAGAAGCAGTCAGAAGAGTGTAGAATATGGTGTAAGTTTTGTTTCAAGTTCTGGAAACTAATGTGTTTGATATCGCATCTTCCGACTGCATTTTAATAATGGAATGGCATCACATTGGCAGCTCATGCACCACTTGAGATTAACCAGAGTGTCTTTTCCACATATACTGCTACCATGCCTGATCTCTTCCAATCTGTACTTCTTTGCTGAATATTTTCTGAACTTATGGAGGCTGAATTGCCTCTTGAAGGTTTGGCCCAGAAATTGCTTTTAATTTTTGTTCTGCCTTTTATGAGGCCAGGGATCTCTCTGGGCTTTCTGTTTCCTATAAATCTGTAAGAATTTCATCTATGCCTTCATTTAAATCACTTGTTTAAAATAGCCAATGGCAGTAGACCAAGGAAAGAGCCAAGCAGTATTCGTTAAAGGAGTTGGATCCAGGTAATGTTGTTTCAGCCAAGCTGTATTTGTTCCAAAATACTGAGAACCAGGTATGCTTGTTCAGCCAGCTGTATTTATTTAAAACAACAACAACAACTACCATCACTCTACAGTAGTTTGGATTCAAAGGGGAAAGGGTGATTTTCAGCATATGTGAGCATGCACATACAATAGCTATTCTAAATTCTGATACATTGCAATCTCCATGATCACATACATACATTTCAAATGCTACTAGCAGTTCTTTGCTAATTAAAGGAAGCGTGAAACTATGACAGTTTTTCATTACTTCACCTGGTGGAGGATAGCACTGCAACAATCTCAAAAGCTTCACAGACAACCATGGAGCAGGGACAAAGTAGTAAGTATAATCCTGGAGATCAGTAGATGCTGATGTCACAATCTGAAAGTAGAAATTTTCTGTTACTTTCTGGTGACATTTTGTAAGCCTAGGGCAGGGGTCGGCAACCTCAAACACTCTAAGAGCCACAAAGGCCCTAACCGGAAGCCCCCAGTTCAATTCTGGATCCAACCAGAAGTCCACTTCTCCCACCATAGAGTCTCCTAGTGCGGTGTCCTTTTTCCTCTACCAATCCTAACCAAACCCTATCAATTGTGGAGCTGACGCCCTATCAATTGTGGAGCTGACGCCCCTTGCCATAGAGTCTCCTCCTGGCACGCCCTGCTTCTCCCCCCCCCCCCCCGCGCCAAACCGGATGCTCCTCTCAAAATTGTGGTGCCGATCGGCGACAGGGAGCCGCAGCAGAAGGATGAAAGAGCCACATGTGGCTCCAGAGCCGCAGGTTGCTGACCCCTGGCCTAGGGAATGCACAATGCAGATTCTGAATCTGAATGAAGTCTAAGAAAACAGAAATTAAAATTAAAGAAAATAAAACACAGAAGCTTGAGCACTGATGAAGTGGAAGATGTACCAGAAATTAATAAACATTCAAGCACTTCTTAGAGCAAACAAAAGGCAAAAATAAGCTACAGGGCACACTAGTAAATATTTTAACATAAGTTGCTACTGGTTTACACAATTCTTGGGAACAACAGACTGGAAAATGCAAACAAAATGCATAATTGTTTCTTGACATATTCTTATTCTTACTGTTGTTAAATGCTGCCTTTATTTTGTATAACTCAGGTTTGTACAGTTCAAGGTAGTGTGAGTTGGCTTGGGTTGCGAGGGAGTGACTGACCCAAAGTCATCCAGCCAAATATCATGCCTAAAGGGGGACTAGAATTCATCATCTCTTGGTTTTCAGGCCATTTTTGCTCTCCAATAATTTTTCAGCTAATGCAAGAGAGATACACAGCAACCGCTTGTGTCAAAACTGAGGCTGGACTCAAAGCAGGAAGGGAAAGACTCCTCATCACTACTCAAAAACACCTAAAATGGCTTCTGAGGGAGAGAGGTTGGCTGGAGTAACTTTAAGAGGAGTATTTTTCCTTATGAATATGAAAATGTACTAGTCTAGGTGTGAGCATTGTCAAAGGATACAGGACAGGAAATCTGACAGTAGCAGACAGAGTTGTGCCCAATTTTGAAGAGTTGGGAAAAATAATATAGAATGGAAAAAGACGAAATAAGAAACCTACATGTATTTCTCTGTATCAAACCAGTATTTGAATGTGTCTTTAATACTTACTGCTGATTAAATTCACAATTATATCATTTTTTAACAGATGGGTGGGAAAAAAAACATTGTCCTTGAGATTTGTCAGGGAAAATAGAACAGAATAACCATGGATACAAAATGCTCATTTTGAACCAAGTTTGATGAAGAAAAGGGAAAAGCAAGATGGGATGTCGAGGAGACTTCGGTTCTCTTTGTTTTTTTGTCTGTAATCAATGTGCTGAACCATCATCAAACATTTTGCTGTCATGTCTGAACAGGGTATAGGCCAGTGGTGGCGAACCTTTTTAGGCTCGCGTGCCAAAAAGTGGGGGGGGCGCTCGCGCGCGCTCGCATGCCCACACCCATTCCCTCCCCCCCATGCATGCGCACAACACCCCCCCATGCTGCCCCCTGCGCATGCGCACCCCCCCCCCACCCCCCCGCAAAGGCTTACCGAAGCCTGGGACGACGAAACCGGCAAACCGAAAGTGCGAAAAAATGCACTTCCAGTTTGCCGGTGTGCTGTTTTTTGCACTCCGGAGGGTTCAGGGAAGCTCCCTGAAGCTCCGGAATGCAAAAAACTACAAAACGGACAAACCGGAAGTGTGAAAAAGTGCTTCCGGTTTGCCGGTGGGAACCCTCGCGTGCCGGCTGCTATGGCTCCGCGTGCCACCTGTGGCACGCGTGCCATAGGTTCGCCACCACGGGTATAGGCGTATCGCATGTAACAGATGTGGAGCTGGATGGGCTGGTCTTGCACTTAACATCTTAGCACACAAATATGCATATGCACACATGCTTCAGCATTTTGTATATTTATTTATACCCATCATTAGCAGATTTTTCTTCTATGTGAGAACAATTAAATAGCATATTCCACTGATTGACATGAGTCTTTATTGATTAGCCCTTGGGCCATATCAAAGTGCAAAGTTCCAGAAACAAATTATTACTAAAATTTGATAAAAACAATTTAAAATGGAATTTGATAAAATACAATTTAAAATGAAATTGGAATAAAATACGATTTAAAATGAAGTTGGAATAAAATACAATCTAAAATAAAATTGAATAGAATAGAATAATTTAAGATATAGATAAAATACGATAAAATTATATTTCGGTGTCACCTCTGCAATCTACCCCAATCAGTCCCACGTACGCAATCTCAACCAAACCATTTTGTTTAAATACTGTGCTGTGTTAAATGTTATTTTCAGGTTCTGGCCGCACATAAGGTAAGTTGTTTTGATATGGGGATTCCAATGGATCATTCGTTTGGTATATAGACCAAGGTACCTATCTCTCACCCCCTTATACAAGCAACAATCAAATAGGATGTGAGCCAGGTCTTCTACCTCTGCCGCTCCGCAAATGCAGAGATGCTCATTGTAGGGTATAGAATGGAATCTCCCATATCTGATCATTGTGTCAAGCTGTTCGAATCTTACTCGCGTAAATATCTCCCTAAGATGTTTTGGCAGTTGTAACTTTAAATAGCTGTCGACTTGAAAAGTATGTTTGTATTTACTCAGCCATTTCAAGTTACCCACCTTACTAAGGATAGCTATATCATTTTGTGCTTCTATATCCTTAATTCTTTGGGCAGCTCTTTTTTTGAGTTGTTCTCCTGTTACGCAAGAGACAGAAAGGCCACAGCTTCTTACAAAATTCGTTAGTTTGGTGATCCAGGAGATTTGTGATTGTAATTTTATTTGCTCTAGTAGACATAACTTGGAGAGTCTATCAGTCTCCATTTCATTGACTTTGCACCAGTAGTTATATGCTCTAATTTTGGATAGTGCATGAATTGTATAAATTTCCAATTCAGCTCTAACTGCTGCAGTAGATGTTCTTGTATCTACACCCAAAATACATCTCAAATGCTGGGACTGTGTTTGTTCTGGGATTGTGGTTGAGTATAGACCCCAAACTTCTGCTCCATACAAGAGCATAGGGGTAACATTAGCTTTATAAACTTTAATTAATGGGTCTAGGGACCCTGGGTAACTATTGTTCTTTAGTTTAAGCAGTAAATTCAAATGGGCTTTTGCTCTAAATGTACTCCGTTGATTATGGCAAGCCCAAGATCCAGTCTTGGAAAAAGTTACGCCTAAATATACAAAGGTGTTAATCTGTTTGATTGGTTCACCATCTAATTGCCACCTACAGTATATTTCTGATGGTGTTTTCCAAACACCATTATTTTTTATTTAGATTTACTAATGATTAGGGAGTTATCCTGGCAATAAGAGCTGAATCTTCTTAATAGCCTACGTAATCCTACTTGTGAATATGATAATAAAATCATATCATCAGCATAAAGCAAGCTGTTACAGTAAGTATTTAGGATCATCGGCATGTGCACTATGGGATCCTTCATTAACCCTGGCAGGTCATTCATATATAAATTAAATAATAATGTCAATCAGTGTCAAAATAGCACCTTCCAACAAATAAAGGAAGTCCACACAGATCACAGATCATAAAGAAACTGGTAATGGGATTTGGGTACAATGCTTTGTTCTTTATAGATCTATTTCTATTCTGTTTTAGGCTTAAAATGGTTTTATTCATAAGAAAGTAGGAAGTTAATTATACAATTTTGCAGAATGCAGACCTACCTCTACCTTTAGTAAATGCTAAATGGCAAGCAGAGTAACAGCAGCAATATTTTTGATGTCCCTGATATCTTAACCGGTCCCTTGGTGCCTTGATACTTGTTTGGCATTGGTCCTGGGCTGACCATCTCTTGCTCTCCCATATTATAGGGACTCCTTTTGGGAATGACCTCCAAACGGGAAGCAATTCAGACTAAATAAAATGTTTCAGGAGACATTCTGTATGCAGTGCTCTGTTAGGTGACAACAGTCAGTGCCACAGTTCCCACACTGCATTGCTCTGACTGGATAGCAAAGATACCATATGATAATGTAGGGACAAGTATAGGAGAGTGTTTAAGGACGGAGACATATGCAGTAATTAGTCTATTCTGCATTTCTTAAATTGCCCTACTGTCCCATTACTAGCATTTGATAGAGTTGTATTCCCGATAGGTCAGCTTTTACAATAGATTTAATGAACATTATTTTATTTATTTATTTATTTGGTTTTCTTATATGCTGCCCAACTCCCGAGGGACTCAGGGCGGCGTACAACACAAGAAAAATACAAGAATAACCAATGAACAGTTGAGTTAAAATCAAAATATAAAAATTACAATTACAATATAAAAAACCATTCAACAACCAAACATACCCGGGGGAGAGTTCAGATGGAATTAAACTCTACCCCCTGCCTGCAGGAAAAGCCATGTCTTAACGGCTTTTCGGAAGGCCAGCAGGGTGGGGATGGTTCGGGTCTCTGGAGGAAGTTGGTTCCAGAGCGCGGGGCCCGCCACAGAGAAGGCCCTCCCCCTAGGGCCCGCCAGTCGGCATTGCTTGGCTGACGGGAGCTGGAGGAGGCCAAATCTGTGGGCCCTAACCGGTCGGAGGGAAGTATGAGGCAGAATGCGGTCCCGCATTATAACCTTTGCCAGAGTCAGTTAAATAAATTGTTTGCTTCGAGGCAGAATTAAGTTTTGAAAATTCCTAAAGTTGCACCAAGGTTCCATTTCTGTTGTTAAAGATTTCACCTGGCTGGAATTGAGGAGAATGCTTCCACAAAAAGAAGCTGTGGCTCACACACAGGCCTGAAAAGGATTTAGGAACTTTAGGAACTAAAGTTTTGATTCCAGGGGAGGCGAAAGATGCCAACATCTCAGCAATCTTATGGCAAACAGTTGTTCACCATCTAAGATTGCAGTATAATACATTTAAATATTTAACAAAAATATACTGCTATATCTTGCTCAGTCTCCCTGGGACAAGAAACAGGAAGTTATTCCATTTGTCTAAAAAATAATCCCAAAAAGATAATCCAGATTTCTGAAGTTAAATCAGGAGAATAATATTTGTTCAGTAGCACATTGCTGAATAGAGGACAATTTTCAAGACACTAATAAAATTAAGAAAAGGCTTGGCCAAACGAACTATTCACACAGGATAAAAATATAACAACACAATACAATAGAATCTACAAATGCTGCTCAACTTGTATTATTTGTTCTTTGTCCAGTTACTAAAATAGATGAACTTCCTAGACTCTATAATTAAAAGCTCATGGCTTTATTTTAAATACCTCAATTGATAATCCCATACAAATGGTGAATAATCTGAATAAAAGGTGTGTACAATTAATGTTTAAATATACTTTTATTCTTTTGATTCAGTCTTGATTCTTGGCAACTGCCTGGATAAGTTCTTGCCATTTTCTTGGAAAGTTTCAGAAACAGCTTGCTGTTGCCTCTTTCTTAGAGCTGAGTGAAACTTACTGGCTAAAGTCCCAGTCTATGGTAGGACTAGCATTCATAGTCACCCAGTTTCTAGCCTGATATCTTAACCACTACACTAAAGTGACTCTCCATAAGTATACTTAGGATTGTTTATACCTATATTTAAGAGGTACATTTTATAGGGGAGAAAATAGGAGGCAGCAGCACATTTGCCATTTTGAGTTGAACAAAATAAATAAAAGCCAACATAAAAATCTAATAACAATGGGTGGGCTGAAAATATATTCTCACCACAAATTTGAGACTCACAGATGTTACCAAAATCCATTAAAAAGGGATAAGAGGGTTATTGTAAGTAAGCCAACAATAAAGTTTGTAGTTAACTTACACAGTCAGATTGGCCTCAGCATCAACTGTACTTTCATTTTGCAGGTAAGAACTTGAAATTATTAACCTAATCAATTATCCTCTTTTACATTCCAGACGTATTTTGTTCCACCATTATGTCTAGCCAACAATCTACTTACCCTACTAAGCCTGGAAACAGCCAGAGATATTGACGTTTTAAATTCATCTGGATTCTTTTGTGCCAGAGTAGTGATCAAACTGGTAGCAGCTGTAACCACACCCTGATAAAAAAAAAGCAATTTTATAAGTTCCCTTAAAATTTCCAGGTCTAAATCCGTCATACGTACACTATGTTATTATTACACACAAAGAATACAATCAAGTTTCATATTCCATTTTATAAGCTTGGTGAAAGAGAATTTCATTTTGTGATGGTACTTAGATTTCACAGTCAAGGTATGTTTAAAATACTGTCACAATCTGGGGCAAGTGCAAATAGATATGGGTGTTACAGGATTGTAAGCTTGGCTGTCAAAACAAGATCCTCAGCTTCAAAGCTGCCCGTGAAGACCATTGTGTCCTTTAACTTGACACATATGTGTCACATGGGACTTCAGGTGGTGAATCTCCGAATTCTATTAAACAACAGGGTCACCTAAAAGTAGCTCTTTCTGTACTTCAAGTGATTTTTTTTTTACTCTTAACTGTATAAGAAATATAAACAAGTAAGAACTTTTCATAGCATAACTCAACGTTCATCAATCAGGTATTTTCCAAAGGTATTTGAGGCTCATTAAAGATTTAACATGGCTTTTTAAAATTAGCTTATCAAGAAAAAGGAATACTGCAAAGCAAAATCTACGTAGTTGCCAGCAATATTTGATCCTGTTCCTCCCCCATGTTATTCTTCCCGGCCAACTGTGTGGATTGGCATCAGGAGCACCTGTTTTAAGTTATTCGAGACCTTCTCATGCCATGTCCAGAAGGTGGTGCTGAGGGACCATTGTTTACCTTCTAGCTTTCCTTTTATATTTTATGCTGTCAAATATCTAAGACATCTGGAATTTTGAAGTGGGATATCATCAGTAAGCTAATAACAAACCACTCTATTGTATTCTATCATCCAGTTCCAAATAAGCTATTGATACTTTTAAACCTTATCTAAGTTCAATAATGGACTGGATGAGGAAGAGCAAGCTGAAATGAAATCCAGACAAGACGGAGGCAGTATTGATAATTATAAAACTGGAAGCTGGGACAGAGCTTCTGCCTAGTTTGAATTGGCCTGCATTCTCCATGAATGAGCAGTTTGTAATCTGAGAGTATTCCTTAATTCCCAGTTAATGAGTAGATTCGTAGGATTTTTTTAAAAATGTTTCTGCTCCACAATTCTGGCAGAACTAATAGACCCGCAGTTTCTGTGGGGCAAAAATGCAAAAATAAAAGCTTCTTCAAAGTATGGGCAGGACATGGACAATCCATATTGTTTCCTTGGAACATCTTATACTTTGGATATGATTTGGAGAAAATCTCCAACTAGGGAACGTATTCAGTTGTGCTTACCAGGTGCTGGTCATTGAGAAGGTGCACAACTCTTGATGTCCAGTCTCCCATTGGGACTAGATCAGGAGACGTTCTGTATAATCGTAGCAAGCACAGGGCTGCACTTTGCTTTACACTGTCCATGGTGTCTCTGCAAGAACAAATAAAATCCTGTCAATAATTGAAAGGATCTCCCCAAACTCCCTGGGACACATTTTGTTCAACCCAGTTATATACTGGAAAGAAAAATTTCCCTCGTGCATTAAGTAATTGGAAAGTAATCATCTTGTTCAGAAATTGATTCTATAAACTGGACTCTTTTGTATGACAGTGAGAAAAGGAGATGGAAAATAATCTTAGGTTTCCTATCAATTTGTTACTGAAGTAGCATATAACTTTTCCAGTTACATCCGTGGGATAGGTTCATAGGTGCACAGTTAATCTTCTGGCATACCCATCTAATTTTGAATGAAAACAAAGCATGTTCAGCACCAGAAAAATTACCTGCAAAATTCCTAAATGTACTATCACAATTGGGAAATGAATGTTGCCAATACACACATCACTTTACAATTCACACACTACTTCAACTTATCAGATTTCTAGTATAAGATAAAGTTACTTGCCTCAGAGATATTTTCTTTACCCTATAAGGCTTCACATTCCTATGTTATATTAGCTCAGTAAAATAAAAGATTTATTTATTTTTACTGTAATTAAACAGCTAGTTTTAATAAAACATTTCAAATCTTAGAATTTATTTACAAGGTTTCCTCTTACTGTCATAAAGATAATATAGGTTCACTATAACACGCAAACACATTATAAGAGATTTTTCAAGATTCGCCCTTGGTGAGATAAGTGGGCATATAAATTGGATTAATTAATATATAAAATAAAAAATAAACTTCTGAAAAACATCACAGAAATACAAATGGACATTCATATAAATTTGGTGCCGCATTTAAACTAACACTTAAGCAAGTTCACATTGATCAAAGTTGCAAACTTTAACTATCTAATAAAGCCAATACTTAGGCAACCCTTAAAAACATAATCACTCTCAAACACTGGAAGAAGCCCTTATTCATAATAAAGGAAACATGGAGGATTCACAAATACAACCTTTGGGAGCAAATAGGTGTTCTCTCTTTCCAATGTCAACATCAAAGAGATGGATTTCTAAGCATAAGCACCATCAATGGGAAGAGAAAGAGTGTTTAAATAAATATGATACTTGTTACATCTAACAGAATAAACTCAATTGCCTACTAATATTCAGCTTGTGCATATTACTTACCCAGCTACCAGTATTTTTGGAATTTCACCAGCAAATGCTTCGGCCATCTCTCTGCTACCCACATTGGCAATGCAGTGCAAAGCCAGTCCCATAAAAGTGGGGTTCCGGCTAGCTAAATCATTCTTGATTGCATTGTTTATCAGGCGTATCAACTCACTGTTTGAATTCACAAGTACGGAGATGAACAAATAACCCTAGAATTAAGAGAACAATTAGTGGTGAGTCAACTGGGAAATGTTTAACATGTTATGTGGGGTTTTTTTTGAAAAATGGTTCCTGCATGTGTATTGTACAAATTGCTGAAGAATCTTTTTTTTAGCCCTGGTCTTGAAGCAAGATGTGTTACACTGCAGCAATTTTTCACTGTAGTTAAAAATCAGTGCAAATTTCTGATGAACTAGACAGTTGGGGATACTAAACTGGACTGAAGTAGTATAGTTTTGTTACTTTTAAAGAGTCATGCTGGCAAATAGCTATATACCAGAAAGAACATCTGGATTATTGTCAATTTGGTCCCTGACATTCTTCAAAAAGATCACTCAGAACAGCTTTTCAGATGCATTTTGAAAAACGCTTCAGAAGGTCATAAGGAGAAAAGGACCCCATGTGTACAGGCATATAATTAAGCACATAAACCTTTGTACAGGAGCCTTAAGTTACACAATTTGAGGGACATGTCCAAGACTCTTGATCATAATGCCCTTTCATGCAAGAATCAGACTGATAAAATGTTATTATGAGAAAGTTAGATAAATTACTGTGCTAAAATTATAGGTAGTTCTTGACTTACGACTGGTTGCTAAGCAACCATTTAAAGTTACAATGGCTCTACGTGGGGGGTATTTATGACCCGGATTCAAAGTTATGACAGTTCCTGCCCTCAGTCATGTGACCACACTTCAGGCATTTGGCAAATGGCCTGCATATACAAGCCATTTTCAGTCCTATACTCATGTGACCATACTTTTACTTCTAGTTTTTGGCAAAACTATATCCATAGCAAACAATTGTTTGGCTTAATGACTGTGGACTTGCTTAATAACCATGTTGATTAAGTTAATCACCATTACAAAAGAGACATAAAATTTGTTCAATCATGTGACCAACCCATTTTACAACTGTTATGAGTTACAACCGTGATGGGCAGTTCCATTATGGTCATAACTCGATACTAATACCGTATGTGCCAGCATATAAGACGACTTTTTACCCCTTGAAAATCTTCTCCAAAGTTGAGGGTCGTCTTATACGCCGGGTACTAAAACTTCCGAGCCGGGGGGAGCTCAAAAACAGCCGCAGCCGCATCCCCGCCGTTCTCCAGCCAAGCGGCCGAAGGAGCCTTGGAGCTCCGCTGCTGCCCTGCTCTAGTCGCCTGCTGGGAAGGCTGCAGCAAACACCATCAGCTGGTGGCATAAGGCAAGAGGCAGGCGGGAGACGCGGGCAGGAGCTGGCTGTCGAGGGAGCGCGCGGCTGAGAGGCATCTCGCGCGGAGAGGAAACTTTGTCTGGCTTGGCTTCGAGAGCGAGCAAGCAAGCGAGAGCAGCGCAGCCACAGCGGGAAGGGAAGCAAGCAGCCTGCTCTGCCACTCAAGCCAGCGGCTGCCGGAAGCAACAAGGGCGTTAGGAAAAGAGAAGGAGGAGCGCCGCCACCGCCGCTAGCACTCTTTCCTTCACTTCTATCTTCTCCTTCTCTTTTCCTAATGCCCTTGTTGCTTCCGGCGGCTGCTGGCTTGAGTGGCAGAGCAGGCTGCTTGCTTCCCTTCCCGCTGTGGCTGCGCTGCTCTCGCTTGCTTGCTCGCTCTCAAAGCCAAGCCAGACAAAGTTTCCTCCCCGCGCGAGATGCCTCTCAGCGGTGCGCTCCCTCGGCACGACCGCAGCCGCCATCAGCACTCTTTTCTTCATTTGGGAAAAAGGATCTTGTGGTGCTGAGGGCTAGGAAAGAGGGAAGAAGAGAAAAGGGAAGGAAGGAAGACCAGAGATGAAAGGAAGGAAGGAAGGAAGGAAGGAAGGAAGGAAGGAAGGAAGGAAGGAAGGAAGGAAGGAAGGAAGGAAGGAAGGAAGGAAGGAAGGAAGGAAGACCAGAGATGAAAGGAAGGAAGGAAGGAAGGAAGGAAGGAAGGAAGGAAGGAAGGAAGGAAGGAAGGCAGACCAGAGATGGAAGGAAGGAAGGAAGACCAGAGATGGAAGGAAGGAAGGAAGGAAGGAAGGAAGGAAGGAAGGAAGGAAGGAAGACCAGAGATGAAAGGAAGGAAGGAAGGAAGGAAGGAAGACCAGAGATGAAAGGAAGGAAGGAAGGAAGGAAGGAAGGAAGACCAGAGATGAAAGGAAGGAAGGAAGGAAGGAAGGAAGGAAGGAAGGAAGGAAGGAAGGAAGGAAGGAAGGAAAGAAGAGGAAGAAGAAGAGGAAGGGTGGGAGGAAGAGAAAAAAGTGAGAGGGAAAGAAAGAAAGAAAGATTTTAGGAAGGAAGAAAGACAGAAAGAAAAAGAAAGATGGTAGGAGGGGTAGTCTTATACGGAGAGTATATCCCAAACTCTATATTTTCATTGGAAAAGTTGGGGGTCGTCTTATATGCCCAGTCGTCTTATACACCAGAATATACGGTACCTGTATCACAAATGCAAACAAAATTTAAATTTTTTTAAGGTTTGGCCAATTTACAGGTTCGCTTTGTGAATTTGTTTAATTACAGGCAGGAAAAAGTGAAGTAACTGGTCAAATGCTGAGGAGATGACTAGCACTGATAGCCTTCATTTAACTTATATCTTACTGACTTTTCACAAGAACTGCCATGAACTATTTTTAACTTTAAAAAAACATACCACAGAGAGAGTGAGATAAACAATGTTTACCAAATGTTTGGGTTTCAATTGAAAAGAAGATAGAACCTATACCTGTATTTCTCTCAGCAAGATGATTGCATGTTCCAGCAACTATGTAGTAAGCATTTTGTATGTGTAAAACTGCTCTATAATTATTTGCTTCTTGGTATATTATAAATGCAGAACAGTTTATATATGCTTTTTCTGTTTCAATGCCAAGGGCATACTTTTCTAAGAAATCAAACTAGATGTAAGTCCTCTGAATCTATATACTTTCAAGTCGTCAATTATATTACATGTCACTCACTGAGTACTCCACAGCAGCTAAGGAGAAAGTCTAGTCATTATGCTATTTTAATTGTCTAATCAATTATAATATCATGAGTGGCTAGAATTAGGATGGTATAACAGAAAGTGATGACCACAAACATACCATTTCAATCTAGGCTTTTCTGCAACAGCTGTACAGCTCAAGGGTGGATTGTGGATCATTTTGCTGCTGGTTTGCTCAGGGTTGCGCCGGGCGTGCACAGCAATAAAAAATTAGCTTCTGCGCATGCGCAGAAGTAAAAATTAGCTTCTGTGCATGCACAGAAGCAAAATCTAAGATGGTGGTGGCCATGAACCGACACCGACAGAACCAGCTCCGTGACATTATCACCGGTTTACTAATGGTTCTAAAGAACCAGTTAGAGCCGGTAGGAACCCACCTCTGGTACAGATCAAATCTGAACAACTTATAACCCACAGCCATAGGAAATTCTTGATGCAATTTCAGAATTCTATGGTATCAGTTCATATCTCTGATAAATGCTGTCTCTTATTCCAAATCAGTTGCTTAGAAAGAAGAAAACGGTACAGAGAAGAGAGAACAATTGGTGTCGGAGAATAAATACCCCTCCAGTTCAGCTAGATATAGGTAGTCCTCGACTTACGATCACAATTGAACCCAAATTTTCTGTTGTTAAGTGAGACATTTGTTAAGTAAATTTTTGCCCCATTTTACCACCTTTCTTGCTTGTTAAGTGAATCACTGCAGTTGTTAAGTTAATGACACAGTTGTTAAGTCAGCGGTTCTCAACTTGGGGATCGTGACCCCTTTGGGGGTCGAACGCCCCTTTCACAGGGGTTGGGAGACTTCGCCCGGATGCCGCCATTTGGGTTCTTTTACCCTCTGCACATGCGCAGAACGCTTTGCGCATGCGCAGAGGGTGAACGAATCCAAATGGCGGGGGCGGGGTGGTGGGCACGGCAGCAGGGTGGGTCGCGGTGGGGGCGGGGCGCGGAATTAGGAAGGTTGAGAACCACTGTGTTAAGTGAATCTGACTTCCCCGCTGACTCTGCTTGTCAAAAGAATGCAAAAGGTGATCGTAGGACCCCAGGACACTGCAATTGTCATAAATATGAAACAGTTGCCACATGTCCGAATTTTGACCACATAATCTCAGGGGTGCTAAAACGGTTGTAAGTGTGAAAAATGATCATAAATCACTTTTTTCAATGCCGTTGTAACTTTGAATGGTCACTAAATGAACTGTTGTAAGACGAGGATTACCTTTTATTTCAAAATGAAATTTCAAAGTACAGCAGAACTACAGTATGTCATTAGCACACTTTAATGTTCAACCAACAGCTATGCATGAAAGGATGTATAGGAAATTCCTACTGGAAGATGCGGTTTGTCCAGGTAGGATAAAAGACCTTATAAGAATGACATTATTGAAGAGTGACAATAATGTATGTTTTATTGATTTAATTACTTTTTCAGATAAAAATTTATTGAACTTAAGATTGTTCAAAGGTTATATGTCAAATGAGTAAGGAAATATTTAGAAGAGAATGGCAACTAATTCAAACTTTTAATGTAATTTATATATTTTTTAAAGTATCAATGAGGCCTAACTTTTGGTACAATTCATTAATAGCTAAAGGCCTTCAGTTTTATTCTTTTGCCAATATCAATTGTCAGAAAAGCATGATGTTACTGCATTAAATATTTCTAAGTAGTGTTATATTGCCTGAAGAATACATAATGACTGGTTAGAATAAATTTAACTGAATAAACCAATATGTATCTCACAGTTTTAGAAATTTTACTATTTTTTTTCTTTGTATACTTTGGGTTTTTGATCACAATGATAAACTTGAAACCCATCTAGCCTTTAGTTCTGATCTCATTCCCTGTTTGCTTAAGCCCCACCATGCATGCGGCCCTCTGCAGATTATGCCTGAAGGATTATGAACATTATTTTTAAAAAATGTACGCTTCAGTACAGATTTTAGACTGCAGGATGACTCAATGTGCTCAACCAGTAATGACTCTACAGAGCTCTAATATGGAAAAAAACAAACACATATGTGTACAAAAGATCAGTATGTGCTTATTTTTCTAAGACATTTGCATGTTATAAGCAACAATGTTTATGATTTTTTTTAAAAAAAACTAATATTTTTGTTCAAAATTCATTCTAAACAGATTTTTAGAAGAAAGCTTTCGTTAAATTAATTACGGTAGTTTATGATCCTAAACCATTAAGTCAACAGTGACATTACTGCTGCAGGCAAGCATAAGCTTTTGTATTCTGTATTCTTACAGTGATTGTATTCTTAGTGTTAACAGCTATTTATTAAGTAGTTCCCTTACCAATATACCTATCAGTACAGTACTTCTAAACCTTCTTACAACAGCACTGGATCTAATGCATAGAAAATTGAATTAATACAGATTGCTCATTTTTATTTTCTTACTTGCTGCTTCATTAGCTACTCATTTAACATTCAATCTGTCTTCCAGCTTTCTCATTTTCTTTATCTTTGCAAGTATTTTTTACCGCAGTTTCGTTATGAAAACTTTTATAAGAACCACATTTGATAGAACAATAATTTATTACTACAGCATGCTGCAATGTGGATCATTTCAGATGTACGGACAAGTTCCAGAATTTGCCAACTAAATTGAAGGTTGGATGCTATATCAGTTTATTTAATAATTAATTACATTTATATTGCCACCCATCTCACGAGGAAAGACTCTGGTAGTGTATAATAATAATAATCAATTTAAAACAATACATATATAAAAAGAGGGTTTTAAATATATAAAAATCAACATTAAAAATAGAGGTTAATTAAAAGTAAAATATATACAATTTGGATTGGAAATTCTGGGTTCCAGCCCTAAAAATAAAATAACATTTAAAAAGTCTGAGCATGCCAGATTGGAAAATACTGTCCCGCATGGAAGCCCAGCAGGTAAACAAGGTAACTATAATTTTGCTATGCAGGTATGAGACATTACTTACAATTTGTTTCTCTGTATATTTGTTTGAACTCAGGAGATTCACAGCCTCCATGTGGCCGAAATCAATATCATGTCCCAGGAGAAAAATGAAAAGCAGCTTGCAGACATATTTTTTCTTGCTGTAACCATCCAGGGCTTTATCACCTAATGAGTAATTAAATAGAAGCCATAAACACTTAAACCAAACACAAATGCTGTATGGCTTTTTAAATATATTAGACATTCCATCATGTCTTCTCATAGTATTGAACCAGCTCCACAATATACACCGTGAAAATTGCAGCTACAAGCCTGCTGAATTCCTGTCAGAGAGTGAACTATAATTTCAATAATGACAATAGATCATAATTTATAGATTACTATGTGACAACTCTGTAGGGGGAGAAAACTTGTTAAGACGGTTTATTCATATTTACTTGAAATTAACCAGATAAGAAATAAACTTAATCAGCAGGGAACCAAAGCTAATTTAAAACAAAGTCTTCCATAAAACTGATTGAAATTTGTATTTGATTAAAAATTTAAGTTGTACTTACATATACATAAATACAATACTTTCTTTAACTAGCACATACTGTATATCAAACTCAAAAGTCATCTTGTACATTGCATAAGTAACAGGCTTTCATGGAACCACTATTAAAACAAATACTGAATTCTTATGTATTACAGGACTTGCCATCCTTAGAGAAAAGCATATTTGTGAAATGCATTTGATGTCATTTTTCCTTGTATTACTTATGAACGCATCATTTCAATTTATATACTGGATCAATCAGCTATTAATGTTACAATTCTATATGTTACCCAGAACCACATAAATATACTGTTAACGTCACAAACTAAAGCTGTAAAAGTGAAGAGCACTTTCAAAGGAAGCTTGGCAATATACATGGATGTCATTCGGACTAGAGAACTATTGCTGGATAGTAGTAAAGAGAGGGAAGGTGGTTAAGACTGATGAAGTGGAACTCCTAGCACTAATCATAGCAGCACACAAAAAATGCATAAACAATAGGGCCTAAGCCAGTGATGGCGAACCTTTTTTCCCCTCAGGTGCCAAAAGCACGCGCCCATGTGCTATCGCACAGACACGCGTGCATGCCCACACCCATAATTCAATGCTCTCCACCACCACGCATGCGCGTGTGACCCCCCTCCACTGCTCCGCCCCCCACGCATGACGCCCCCTGCTCCCGTTTCCCGACTTCCAGTGGGCCTGGTAGGCCCGTTTTTCACCCTCCCCAGGCACCAGAGGCTTTCTTGGAGCCTGGGGAGGGCGAAAACGGCCTCCCCAGGCTCCTCCGGAGGTCAAAAACGGCCTCCCAGAGCCTCAGCGCAAGCCAAAAATCAGCTGGAGCAACGGCTCGTGTGCTGGCAGATATGGCTCTGTGTGTGCCACCTGTGGCACGCGTGCCATAGGTTTGCCATCACGGGCCTAGACCCTAGGATAATGCAATGCCCAACTCGCTGCAGCCAATTCACCACGGACAACTTGCCACGGCCAATTTGCCACAGCCAACTCGCTGTAGGACAAAGGTGTCAAACTCATGTCGTCACGGAGGTGTCATGTGATGTATCGGGACTTTTTTCCCCTTCGCTAAACCGGGCGTGGGCGTGACCAGCGAGTGACGCATCCGGCCCACAGGCCAGGAGTTTGACAGCCCTGCTGTAGGATAATTCATCACAGGACAAGTCAACATTGTATTAATCGTTTCACTCAATTACTTTTATCATCGGTGCCCACGTTTTTGCCAAAATTATTGGAACTCTTCTATTTCTGGATTGACTTTATTTTTCTATTTTTCTGTATTTGTTGAATTGTCCCACAGCATGTTGGCCGTGGTGAGTTGGCCGATTCCATAAACAATAAAGATATTCCTTGCTTAACAACAACCATCATTGAGACCAGAAACATTTTTACTAAGTGACATGGCCATTAAGAGGAAAATCATCTGACCACCCCAAACTGATGTTGTTTCTGCTGTAGTTGTTAAGCAAATCTCTTATGGTCATTAAACAAGACATCATGTTATTGAGACTTTTATTGACATTTATTCTTGACTGTCTGCTTATTGGAAGTTGGCTATGAAGTGTGCAAATGGCAATCATGCACTCACAGGATGCTATGACAGTTATAAGCACCTCCTGGTTGCGAAGTCCCCAAATGTTAATTACATGGCCATGGGAATGCTAAATTTACTATTTTGGCACTGTTGTAACTACAAACGGTTGCTAATCAGGATAGTCAGAAATGCGAGGTCTTCCTGTGGTTGTTAAAGAGCATCATAAAGATCAGAAGAGGCTGGCCTAAAGGTGCTTTAATCTATTCATCTAGAAAAAATGCACTGATCTATTAATCTAGACAAAAAAGTATGATTCAGTCTAATGAATGCAGATCGACAACACAAGTAGCCATCTTAGATTTCTTCACATCTTACACAGAGCTTCAAAAATGGCTGTTCTATTTATACAAAAATGGCACTGTTAGTAATTCAGTAACCTACAAATAAGAACAAGTTTGCCTCTTGGCATTATTTTCCTTGAAGAGACATAATGGATTCTAAATCACATTTGGCTGTTTGGATGAACAAGCATCTGGCGATGTGGAACGCAACTGGTAAGACAGTATAGACAAGGCCTAAAAATATTCATTCTCCTTGGCAACTGCCAGTCTCTAGGGTACAACATGGCTGATATCAAGCCAAGAAATCACAAACTGGCCTGTATCAATAGAAAAAAAGTGATTTCTAAAGTAAGATATTCATTGTTCAGGCTACCTTCGTAATTATTTTTTAGCTTCCCTTCTGTCAGGGGGTATTGTCAAGGTGGCTGGACTATATTTATAGAGAACTCTGGATAAAACAGATTATCGGGACCTTTTCAGTCAAGATTTAGGACTGGATGGGAGAACAAAACAACATTTTGTTGACATTTAGTATGGGATAGATGGAGTGCAAATATCCTGGTCAGGCACCTCTCAGCAGTCTTTTATATCAATCAACATTATATTCTCCTGGAGCTGTTGTGAAGCTTGGGAGCAGGGAGCAGTATTCTTCAGTGACTTTCCTCCTTTCTCGGTGATGATTACAGTGGACATTGATGGGTGGAGATGGAGAAGCCCTCTTGGGGATAAAACATGCTAGAAATGTATGGTTCTAACACTCGCTTTAGCAGGGAAGATTTGAGTGGTTGCAATGGACCTCAGCTAAAACCTAGACTAACATCTTTCTTCTCTTTTATAATCTTGTTTATTACAACAACTCTGGTCTAAACACACAAAATTTTAGGAGCTAGGGCTAAAATCTATGTAGAGGGAACAAGGAATGGCCTTGAAGGACCGGAAGAACTGCTGCTATTGAAAATGGTCAGATAAGAGAGGCCAAGAAAGTAACTTGAAAAAACCTCTCAGCAAATCTCTGTCATAGTTCAGAGGAAGCACACTCATATTTGCAAGATTCTTTTACAATAGCTGTTATAATTAAAGTAGTACTGATCTACATGGTATTGGTGTATTAACCTGGTCTACCATGTAGGGCTTATATTGTATTGTGACTAATAAGCATATCTACATCTTTCATCTTGTAAGTTAATTGTTACATCATGGTCTTTCATTTGAAACATCAGAATTGAGATTACATCCTGAAGTAGCTAAGGATAATAAAATATAAAATTAATAATGATGCTCTTCAAGCAGAAGAGAGTGAACTGAGAGGCAGGGTATCCTTGGACATTCTGAGTGTGTCAGCATAACACATGAACCCGCTAATTGATGGGATACAGACTACAATAAATTGGCTCGCAAGAAATCTTTAGACACCCTAGTTTGTACAGAGTAATGTGAACATATTTAGGTAAAACTGGCCTTTGACTATAATTGTGGTACATAGCCAAAATGTGCCACAACTAACCAGCCTATCCTACACTTTCTCCATCCCATTAAAAAGCATCCTGTGCAAATCTTGATTGACCAAAGCCAGGATGAGGGGTAGAGGTCAGGATTTATGGCTCCATTTGGTGAAAACAAAGAACAGCATTTGGTTTGACAGATTTATATCAGTGGTGAAATCTAAAAATTTTCCCTACCGGTTCTGTGGGCGTGGCTTGGTGGACATGGCGGTCATGTGATCGGGTGGGCGTGCCCAACTTGTAAAATGTGGTGAAACTCACTTAACAATGCTCTTGCTTAGCAACCAAAATTTTGGGCTCAATTGTGGTCATAAGGTTTTTCTTTCTTTCTTTCTTTCTTTCTTTCTTTCTTTCTTTCTTTCTTTCTTTCTTTCTTTCTTTCTTTCTCTTTCTTTCTTTCTCTTTCTCTCTTTTTCTCTCTTTTTCTTTTTTTCTTCTCTGTCTCTCTTTTCTCTCTCTCTCTCTCTCTCTTTCCTTCCTTTCTTTCTTTCTCTCGGTGGCAGAAGGAAGAATGTGCTCTAGGAGACAGGGCGACCCGGCCTGGCAGCAGCATGTCTCCTGTCATGGACTGGATGCGGGGAGCAGGACCTGAGGCAGAGGGGAAGGCAAGCGGGTGGCAGTCAGACAAAGGCCCCGCGGAAGCCAGGCGCGCCAGGCCCAAAAGGCAAGTGAGCCTCACTATGTCCCTCCAAAGCGGCTCCTCGGACGAGCACAGCGGGTCTTCCCCCCCCCACTGCCAGTGTCGGCCTTACCTTCTAGATCCTCCGCCCGACGTATTTGGTAAGCCTGCCTCCCCTACTCCCTTCCCTGCGGGCCGCAGCCCTGCCATGCTTAGTGAAGCTGCTGCTGCTGTTCTGGGGCTGAGAGTGGCGTTGTCAGCGGCGCTCCGGGATGGCAAGCGGATGTCCCGGGGCTGCACATGTGGTGGGCTGAGAGGGGCGGGACAGGGCGAGCGAGCGGCGACCGGGGGACTGGTTCAGGGGCGTGGCCAGCCAGCCGTCTCTATTGGTTCAGCAAACCAGTTGCGGTGAGAAAGAGTAATGTCACCCGATGAGCTTCCATGGATAAGAGTAGAGTAGGGCTGAAGTCTTCCCAAGACAAATCTAAATCTTCCCCTCTACTGCACACTCGTCTTCATGTATATATTCAATATCTTGTAGAAGATTGTGACTTAGGATGTAC